>APFE030704734.1:0-11512 GCA_000404065.3 Pinus taeda | reverse complement strand
TAAAGCATTTCACCTGACATCAGAAAGATTAACGACCTCATGCTTTAGGGGGCAACTGTTATAAACAGTTTTGGGCACTTCAAACCCAATCATAAATGTCCATAAACTAAGGGTTGTTGAGTCCCTAAAAGTGTTGCTTCACTGCCTAAGGGAACAAGGTAAACTGATTACATCATCTCCCAGAAGTTCTCCACTGAAAACTGCTCATAAATGGTCAAAAATGGACCATACTAAAAGCTCAATGCAGGGGGTGTGATGCATACTGATTTTCTCGTCTGTAGGGTGCGATGGTCGGGAATGGACAAATGGCAGGGACAAAAAATGCGAGGTGGAAGATCATGGAATCTTCCAGAAGCTTCCCCTCTGACACTTGCCTCTCTATTTTTGACCAGGGATGAGTAATAGATCATCATTCTCCAAGTGGAAGAAGAAACTATCAGAGAGAGGACACCAATCAAGATCCCAGAAAATGACTCACCTCTCTGTAATCATCTATATATGGATCCCTCATCACAGAGATCCAGAGGCTGGAATTTTGTATCTTATAGAGAAGTGTTGTTGGTTTTCTGGTGTACATTCATAGTGTTGGGTGATCTAAGCTTTGCTTGAGGTGAAAAAGGGCTTCCTAGCTGGAGGATGATGTTGGGTCAGAACATATGGTTGTAATCCTCTTGCTACTTTTCATCTTAATAAAGCTATTCTTGTTTTCTTCCATATTCTTGTGTACTTGTTTATATATGCATTTATATGGTTAACACACATATGATCCTGTGTTATTTATCAATATAGATATTTGTTTCTTCGATAGTAGTATGTTGTTGTGATTCCACTGGTTCTTTTTGAAGCTAGGCAGATGAAGAAGAAGCGGAAAAGCTCTATCAAGAAGGAGAGGAAATCAAGCGCAAGACTCAAGTTGGTCTTCTTGGTTCTCCTCTTGTATATTTTCATAAAAGAAAACAATAGTATACTTTACTTGTTTGTTTCTAAGATAGCCACCCATCTTAGTGGGAATAGTAGCATCCTAGTGGACACTATTCCCGGTAATGGTTATGTTCCCCAAGCCTTAGTCCATTGGGCTAGATGATTGCGCGGATCATCCTTCCCACTATATTTTTTTGTCATTCGAGTATTAGCATAGTCGAACCTTAACTTCATCATTATGTGATATTCTCTCCATCCCACAAATATCTCCTTGTGCGTACCCCACCAACGGGTAGGCTTACCATGCAACACCAATTCTAGCGCCTAGAACTGATGCTCTTCCGGTACTTCTCTTTTAAATTCATCTAAAAACAATTCCACATCAGTCAGCCCATCATAATATGGAAGGTTTATTACCTCAATTGCAACACAACTTAGCGACTTGGTCATCAAGTTTTAGTGGAGTGTAGATACTTCATGCAGCCTATTTTGCCAATTCTATAGCTCTTCATCTGAATCAGAGGTGCAGGAGCTATCCCTGTCCCACGCAATTCGTCCATTAGCTGTAGGATTGATCCAATCCTCATCCTATGCTATTATCTTGTATATCTGATCGAGATCATCAGCACTTTCCACATAATTGGGCACAGGTTCAGTACAATGCATTCTTTCACCAAGGTCTAATTTCACTATTACTCTGAGCGACTTCTTCCCAAAGAACATCTTTCACTTCATTAAGTTGATTACTCCATTCATATCAATAGACCAGGCAATTCCTAGTAGTGCTGGGTATAGTTTACTATCATCCACTATCTCAATAACTTCAAAATTAGCGAATGCACTCGCACCCTCAATGTCCACCATTATACCATATAAATGCCCCATTCAGATAATATTCTGTTGATTTTCCATGTGTAACTAAATAGGATACCACTGTAGTGTAGGTCTCCCCATCCTTTCCCATGTCTTCTTATGTAAGACATTTGCATCAGACCCTAAATCCAAGATTACTTGGTCCATTTCATATTCATCTATCTGCACAGTAATCCTCATCTCGCGCCCTATTCATGCCTTATGCTTATCAATATTCCTGACTGTGTGATGTTTGGTAGGGATCTTTTCCGTATTTGTGCACTTGTCTATTAAGTCTTGCAATCCTTTGATAGCTTTCTGATCCTGTAGTAACTTCATACAAGTCTTCAGGAAGGTAGCTAGTATGGAAGGATCTACCTCTTGGGTCACATTAGTCTCAGGTATTTTCTCCTGATTTCCTTAGTTGGAGGCCTCAGTGAAGTTATTCTTGGCTTCCAAGAAAGTTTCTTTAGCACGATTCAGATCAAAGTTTACTTCCTTCTCAGTAGCCTTGCATACCCATCCATCTTCCTCAGGTTACTTACCTTTATCTACTCCAGTTGTTATACCACTTCTCAGCATGATATTTATGTTCTGATCCTCTTTGTGGGGCTTAGACCTCATCATCTGAATGTTCTGCGTAGGATGTTGGGGCTGTGCCTTATTTTCTTGCATTTTTTCCATAAGGATTTAGAATTCCTCTATGACATGATCAAATTGTCGACAATACTAACATGAGGGATGCGTGGGGTTTGTACAATCTCACGCGAAGTGCCCTACTTCGCTACAGTTATAACATATTACCTTCCCACGCCGTCGCCTTGGTCTAACACCTCTTCCTCGTCCTCGGCCTTGGAATCCTATGCATGCTTCTCTTGCACCTTGATCCCGAGGCCGATTCTCTTCTTGCATTCTGTAGGTATGGATCCTATCCATCATCAACTCATAGCTTCAACAATGGCGTTCATTTTTCCCTACAGACTTACAAAAATTACAAAATAACTACTGAGGGTTTTGTACAAACTCCTACAATAGATGGAAGTTATCAGTAGCATGTTGTCCTGTAACCTGACAAATAGCACACCACAACATAGCTCCCATGCTTGTCCCAACATTATTCTTTGGTTTCAGGGGCATAGGCCCTCCCTCTATAATATAATTTTGAAAGACCGGGCAATGGTCGTTATCACGTCCATTTCTCTTACATTTCAAAAACCAGATCTCAGTGCGTACCTCCGGCTGAGCTTCCCTTCCTTTCTTCAAGCTCTACAGCTCCAAGTGCAGACTTTCTAGTTGCAAATGAATCTATTGCACTCTAAGTTTCATATCTTGAATAGGCGATGCATCCAACCTCATCGCGATTTCCAGGGCTTCCTCTTGCATTGTTATTTTCTGTTGTGACAGAGGTATTCTTAAATGTGACAATAGCGATGCCATAATCTAGTCATGATGTTGGGTGTTTGAGATTCACATATATCCTACCTAATCAAGCATTTTAACCTCTAATCAAATTCCTAAGGTGTCTCATTTACCTTATGTCAGATTTCATTAAATTCAATTACTGATTGTGCCTCTGACTTAGGCATAATAAACTCCTTGTTCAAAGTTAGTTGGGTATTTTCCAAGGACGCATTGGGGTTAACAGTGAAATACTTGATATACCATGTTAATGTGCGATCTTGCAAGCTTGTAACCAACTGTGCTTTCTTCATATTATCATTTGTGATCTCCTGTGTTGTCCAAACAGCATCTGCGATGAAGTAAAATTGTTCTGGATCTTCGGTCCTCATTCCTTTAAAAATTGGAATCTTCATCATGTTTGCAATGTTGAATGGTGGGGGTGGAGGTGGAGGCATAGATGAAGGTGTATGAGGTAGACGTGGAGGTGGAGGTAGAGTGGATGGATGAGATATCTGTGGAATACCCTGAGTTATTAACAAAACTTCACTTCACAGCTCATTCAACATCGTCCCTTCGTCATTGCTTGAAGGGGGTTCAATGAGTGGACTATATTTTGGGCTAGATCCTTTGCTTCGACTAAATAATCTCCCACTTCGTGTACTCCCTGTTATCACTCAGTTTGTTCCTTAGGAGGATACTAGGAGGGAATACGGCCGAGGTAACCACTAACCAATATTCTAGATGCAGTTTCTAGCCAATTTGCATGCTGAGAGGGCTCTCTCTTTATAATTTAGCTTTGTTTTGAGGTATTTTAGGCTAGTTATGATGTACAAGGGTTTTTGTTTTGAGTTTTGGTTGGTGATCTTAGACAAAACTGGGATGCAAGTCTGAGCAGTTTATTCCATTGGGCTAATGGAGTCTATGAGGGTGAACCACTGAATATGATTTCTTTGACTAAAGGTGATGCTACAGAGAAACGTAATCAATCTTGGAACAATTTTATAATCTAGAAATAGATGGAATGAAAGCCAGTGGGTGAAGGGTAGTTAAGGATCCTTCATCATGTTGGCAGAGGGAAAATACATGAGTATTATCAAGGAGTAGTAAAGAATTCCTTGTTAATATTCAAAGTGAAAGAATTAGTGGGAACAGGAGCAACTAAGAATTCCTGTTTATGCTAATTATGAAGAAAACACAAGTAATAACAAAGATTGAACACAGAGTCTATTTAAACAAATTATGGGCCATTCTTTTTCTCTATTACTAAGATTGTGAAACATGTATGAAATTTTCAAACACAGAAACTACAAAATGCAGGTTAGGATGACTTATTGATCCATAGAAAGACATAAGAATCCTGTAGCAGGACCAAGAGCATCAAATCCACATTCATACGGTGCAGCAACAGTGAACTTCAATAGACTTTGTATTAAAAATCCTCAGAGTTACAACGCAGTCCAAAAGAGATATCACCAACCCCGAATACAACTCTTGGGGAGGTATTTATACAAAACGAGTTTACAAAATATCTTTGGAGAAAAATATCACGCAATAGCTTCATCCATCTACTTTTACAAAGGAAATAAATGCTATTGGAAATAGGGAAAAATGAATGCAGAAGTAATTGCTACTGTGTTGGCCACTTTAGTTGATCAGATACGTTTGAATTTTACACCCAATGAGTCGGCTGATAGTCTGTCTTCTACTGATATTTTTTGCATTGATGTACCAGTCCTTTCATATGCGTTTGATCCTACTTTAATGCGCTATAGTTTTAGATCGACTCCCTTCCTCTGTTGTTTTCATCTTTATGATATGTGGCACGTGCATTGAAAATTCGATTGGATGCAGATGACTTAAAGAAAAATAAAAATTACATGTAAAACCTCTAACATGCTCTGCCACCATTGGTCCCCTGGCAACTGATGTCTTTGCATTTTTATTAATGTTTCATCAGCTTCAGTATACATGTAAAAGTTGGGTTGGACTGCAAAAAGATGTCTTATTTCATGTTCAATATAGAACAAATTCTCCAATTTTTCATATAGGCTATGTCCTGATGGAAGTGTTTTATCCTCTGAAGTGCTTGATGATGCTGTGATTTGATTTGCAACATATGTATTTACCCTGTGAGCATATTGTTCATGTGTCAACAATTTCTGATTACCGGTTAATAAGCTGGGTAAACCCTTTTCCTGCAAGACTGTAAACTTCTCTGTAAAGGCATTTATTTCTATCTGCATCTCTTGGCACTTTCTCTCCAGATTTTGTATAAAATTCCTCATGTTCAACACCTTTTTAACTGCCAAAATGGTACTTGTTTTGTCCCTGATATCCAAAGATGCCAGTTGTTCCTTGCTGTGAGTGTTAAAAAAATGGATTAGTCAATTGGCCTGTTCAGGCATGTTTCCCAACAATGCTTTGGCTTTTTGAATCTCTACTTGGGCCATTTCTGTCAAATCAATTTGCTCATGGATTGTTTGAATTGATTGCCATTGATAAGTGATAGACTGGCCAATTTTGGTCCACACAATTGTTTTGATTTCTGCTACAAGTTTGTGAAGAGTAAGATATTTTTCCAAGGATTTTATCTTATTTTCTAAGGCCTTTATCTCTCTTGTTCTCTCTGCCACAATTATCTTAGATTTATCATAATTTACCTCTAGCTTGGCCAGTTTTTCTTTAGCATCCTTTAACTCTGACACTTGGAGTTTTAATTCTTCCATTTCTTTTATTAACTGCTCCGTGCTTATAATACTGTCGCTGCCTGTTGCTGTTGTTGTTGTTGAAGCTGAGGTACATGATGTTGATGTTGCGACAGTGGGAGGGATTGTTGCTACAACTGTGGGAGGGGTAGTGGTAACTGTTGGAGCTGTTTCAAGTGGTTGGTAGGTCGACTCTCCCTACTTGGCTTGTAATGCTTTCTCCAGTTCCTTCTCTGTTTCAGTTAGCCTTTGATTCATGCTCATCAGTAAATCCATCATGTCTTCCTCCACCTTTTCTTGTGCAAGTTCTGTAGTTTGTGGGTGCATGGTAATAGGCAGCTTCAATTGCTTCCTAAGTGAAGCAATATCTTCTTCCTTTTTCTTTATCAGTGCTTTGATGCCCTTGGCATCCTTGGGATCATGTCCCAGCTCAATAATAATTTCTTCTAAGGTCTTTATTTTGTTGTCTTTAGCTAAGGAAGATATATTTTCCAAATCCAATTGGGCAGATGTATTACTTAATGGGTCTTGCAATTTGTGGGCCAGCATTGTCTTGTCTGCCAATGTAGAGTAAACCATTTCACCAGTTTGTTTGTGCAGCTCAATCTAGTCCATTTGGTGTATGTCTTTGGCAAGGACCTCTAAATTTGTTCTTATATAGTTAGCTACTGACTGTGGTTGCTAAAGTTTAGGCCTAAAATGACTTAAGATAATTTTTTCCTCCTTAATATCATATGCAGGCATTAGTATTTGTTGTTTGGAGGGTGTCATTTTGATAAATTGATCATAAAACTGCAGTCTCAATGGCTCATTCTAGGCCTTTATGTCCATGAATGTTATTTTAATATCAGAATGTTCCTTACTTTGCAGCCTTGAGGAGGAATCTTCCATACTATGTTGCCTCTCCATTTCCTGCCTGTGAGAGCTGGTGGATGTCTGTTGGCTGGTTGCCCTCTCCTCTCTTAGACTCTTTGTGATTTCTTCAACAATTTCCTTTTCAGATAGAGGATCTATTCTTTTCCTTTTGGCCTATGGTTGCTCCGCTGATCCACTTACAGGTGTAGTTTCTTCTCTGTCCCTTTTTCTCCCCTTTTCCTCATTCAGAGGAGTCTGTAATGCTGGGATTTTAGGTGCCTTTGTCTGCAGTGAAGGGACTTGCCCTTGACCCTGTTCCTTTGATGTTGTTGGTGGATCTGTCATCATGTGCTTCTTTGAGTCCAACACTTCTTGCCCTTCGATGTTCTAGCAGTTGGTGTAGTGCTTTCTTGGGTTGGTTGTTGTGAAGTTCTAGCAGATGATGTGCCTACTCCGGTTTGTTGTGGCACTTTGAATGACACCTGTCCAAAAGGGTCTAGGTCAAGAGTCTTTTCAATATTTTTCATAGTTTGTTCCATTTTCTCTTCCTCAGTGAGCTGTTCAATTAGTGTGCCTTCTACCCACTCATCTTGGTTGGAAAATTGCTCTATTTCAGGAAACTTACAATGACTGTAGGGAGCTAGCCTAAATTTTACCTTTCTTTCACAAATAAAACCATTTGGGTCATAAGGTACCCACCAAAAGCTCCTCTTTAATCTGAGCTTTTCACCCAATATCTTGTCAGCATCTTGCCACCCTTCTTTTTTGTTCATGACATAGGGGCCTAACTGGTCTCTCAATTTCAACTGAGCCTTTTTCTTGGTTCTATGAAAATGAGTCAAATATGAATGGATAAACTGCTTGAAATATTCTAGAGAAAACAGTCTCATTGGCACATATTTTGGCAGCTTGTAGGGGCACAGCTCACAACCATATATCTTGATCTCAGTGTGATTCTGGTATAGGTACCAGCCACCTATTTTGTAGCTTTTGGAGAGCTGTAAAATTTTCTGCATATCATATGATAGTCTAGGAGGAGGAGTTCTCATCAGTAGAGAAGAGGTTGGGTGTATAAATTGTTGGAAATAATAATACTGAGAGGGGGGGTGAATCAGTATTATCAAACTCTTATCAACTTATACAAATATTTTCAGATCTGACAATTGAAACTTGCATATACCTTCCAAACTTATAATTTAATTTATTCTTCAGATGTTTGTCATTAATCTGTATGTGAGAACCATAGAATAATGACCAGGAACATAAAATAGACAATCACACCAAGGAACAAAAGATGTAAGGTGGAAACCCAATGTGGGTGAAAACCACCTACTGCAATATGTCTCTATCTTCTTTCAATTAGGAAACTTCTTCTTACAATGATTTTTGTACTGGTGCAGTTCTTTTACCAGTACGCAGGCTGCACCTGCATAGAGCTACAACCCACTTCTCATTTTCCACTTCTTCTGGGGTGAAGGGAGCTACAACCCCCTTAGCTCTTGTATCAGCTGAAATATTAGTAAGTAGGTGCTTGACCTACAGAAGGCTACAACCTTCTCTTTCTTCAAGGGACCACATTTCATAAATTTTCAAACTGGAATCCAAAACATCAAGTACATGTGCATCACCCAATCTCCTTTAAACAAATAACTTCTCAGAATGCAGTAACCAGAAAATAACACTAGTAACCAGACACCAATTTAAACCCAGATATCTGTAGAAACATATAAAAGACAGCTAAAATATATTTCAAGAAAGGTCCGCAACTTCACTGAAGGAAACCTGCGGATATTTGTACTTCTACTGTGACGAGTCTGCGCAACTCTGCACCTGCATTGTCTACTGTTCAATGCACCTCCGCACTTGCTCCGCCAATTCAACTGTACACCTCTGCACCTGCTTTTTTCTCTGGTTCTGCGCACCTTCGCACCTGCTTCTTCTCTGGTGCTGCGGACCTCCGCACTGCGCCTTTGCCGCTCCTGCGCACCTCCGGATTTAGACAGTTTATCAGTTCTCAAACATACCCCAGACTGTCTAAATCATAGATTTGTTCATGCGTCAAAGGGATCCCAACTCTTCTATAGATCTGACTTATAATGCTCCGGCTTCTCCTTGATTTAGATTCAATTATGTCTCACCAACCGATTATCAGAAATTCAGATCTTGCTCTTCTTAAGATTTTCAACACTTTTGTTTTGCCAACTGATCTCCTTTCCCTTTTATAGTCAAGACCTTACTCAAAACATGGATCAAAACCATTGAGAAACAATACTAGGGATCCAAAACCTGGGTTCAATATTTTAGATGCCAAAACCACGGACCAAAACCATAGGATCAAAAACGTCGAACTAAATACCATGGACCAAACATAAGATGCGTGTTTTTCTCTGCATGAAAGTCCGTGCATTTTAGGTTCGCACCTTTTGTGTGGGAGACCTGCAAACATATCCACACCTTTTCAACAGTTCGCCTGTGCAACTTGCCGATGACTGCATCTTTTGATCTGAGCACCTGCGGAACCGGAAAATAACTTTGCTGCACTATAATTTATCATCTGAGATGAGTGGGTTGCCATCAGGTACAACATATGTATCATAATGCCAACAATCTCCCCCTTTGGACTTGATGGCAACAACAACCAATCACTCTCCCCCTTTGACATCAAGGGCAAAGGGGCGGACTACCATACTCCCCCTGAGTACCTGTTGAAAACTCTGAACGAGCTCCCCCTTTTGTATATGCTCTGTGCTGAAATGCTGTCTGCAAAACGATGTTCTACAAGAAAGAACATGACTCCATACATTATAAGTAACCTTCCTATCATCAAGACTCATACATACATCCATCTCCCATCCAAGTGGGAATACACAAGATAGACAAAACTCATTCATCCTAGGCATAGTGGGGAAACCAAAATAGGTCATTACATGACCTTGATATGAAAAGAAGTACATGAAATAGAGACAAGAACAACTATCAGCAGAATCAACCTTCAAATTAGCACACATTGATCTACTCCACCAGAAAACTCTTGAGAAATCAAACCAAGGAATTCTAAGATAATGCCAACAATACATCATTAGAAGAATATATGCTCCCCTTGAACCTGTGCCAGATGATCTCTGATAGACCCATTCGACCCACATAGACCGACAAATGTACATGTATCCACCTGCGTACAACAAACAAGATTCAACAGCAGGATGATGCATCAACAACCCCTAGCTTCTATCTGAGGTATTCAAATGTCTCTCTGGGCAATGGTTTGGTGAAAGTATTAGCAACTTGTTGCTTGGAGGGAACATATTCCAATTTGACCTTTGGTTCTAGCACTTGTTCCCGGAGAAAATGATAATCGATCGGTATGTGCTTGGTCTTTGAATGCATGATTGGGTTCTTTGAAATGCTGATTGCGCTTGTATTATCACATAAGATGGAGATAGGTGGTGTACAAGTGATTTGAAAATCCTGCAAGGTTTACATCATCCAAAGGAGTTGAGTGCAACAGGATGCAACAACCACATATTCTACTTCAGCTGTAGATAATGCAATAGAACTTTGTTTCTTGCTAAACCAAGATACTAATCTGGAACCCATAAAGAATGCACCACCACTAGTGCTTTTATGTCATCATGCTTCTAGCCCAATCTACATTTGTATAAGCATGAAGAGTGAGATCCGCATCTCTAGGATACCATAGGCCATAGTTTTGAGTTCCTTGAAGATACTTGAAAATTCTCTTTACTACCTGAAGATGCGTTTCCTTAGGATTTTCCTAAAATCTTCCTACTGCATGCATGATGTCTAGTCGAGTACCTGTTAAATAGAGAAAACTTCCAATCATGTACCTATAGGTTGGTCGATGCACTGCTGCTGATTCATCATTTGCACTGAGGTTGCATCCTGTGACCATAGGAGTGCATACTGGTTTCGAATCTTCCATGCCATACTTCTTCAAGATCTGCTTGAGATACTTGGTTTGAGATAAAAAGATACTGCCTTTATTTTGTTGGATTTATAAACCAAGAAATTATGTCAGTTCTCCAAGCAAAGACATTTCAAATTCCTTCTGCATCACCAAGGCAAAGTTTTGACTCATAGCTTCTTGATTGCTGCCAAAGATGATATCATCTACATACATAACAAGTATTAGCAATTTGTTATTTTCAATTTTTATATAAAGATTGCTATCTGCTGATCCTTTTGAAAAACCTTGTTGATGAAGGTATTTGTCCAGACGATAGTACGAAGCCCTTGGAGCCTGTTTGAGACCATAGAGAGCCTTCTTTAGTCTACATACAAGATTTGGATCATTACTAAGGATGAATCCATCTAGCTGCTCAATGTGCACTTCTTCTTCTAAGTCTCCATTCAGAAAGGTTGATTTCACGTCCATTTGAAATACTTTGAACTTCTGAAATCTAGAGAGAGCAAGGAACATTCTGATGGCCTCAAGTCTAGCAATGGGAGAAAAAGTTTCTTCAAAGTCTATTCCTTCTTGTTGAGCTTACCCTTTACAAACAAGTCTAGCCTTGTTTCTAATCACTTCCCCATTTTCATTTAACTTGTTTTTGAAGATCCATTTTGTCCCTATGACATTCTTATCTTTTGGTCTAGGAACCAACTCACAAGTGTTATTCTTTTCGATCTGCTCAAGTTCTTCATCCATTGCCTTGAACCAGAATTCATCTTTGCATGCCTCTCTTACATTTTGTGGTTCAGTGGAGGAAAGTAATGCCAAATAGCTTGAAGCTTCTGCAATTGTTCTTCTTGTTTGT
>APFE030704718.1:0-18431 GCA_000404065.3 Pinus taeda | reverse complement strand
TAGCAACAAACTAAACAAACTAACATACACTTTCGTAGTTTATGTTTAACAAATGGAGATGAATTTGAATCCCTTCCTTCCAATCTCACTCCTTACTTGTTATTCATGTCTGAGTAGCTGCAAGAAAGATCAAAGAGCAATGCAAGATACAAGAGCATATATGGCATATATTAAACATAAACTACTTAATAGATCAAGGAGTAATAAGCTAAAAGCATAAAAATTTACACAATTAAGGAAAGTGAACATCAAATGTATATAAATGAGCTAAAAAGGGAAGAATACAACCTATGCCTTGATGTTGGAGACCTCCTTTTTCTAGATGTCCATGTCCAAGTCCAAGCAAGGAATCTTCAAGCACTCCTTCTCCAAGTTAGAATGGGCATCACTAGGGCATGATCTTAGTATAGGAATGCAGGCAATCAATGACCAACCATTTGGGGATGGAAGGTAGTTGATTTATAAGAAGTGAGAGGGAGTTACAGACCCAAAAAAGAGGGAGGAAGGTCTACATCTCAAGGGGAAGTCCCATAATGATAAGATCAAGAGATCCAAATGGGAGAGCTCAACCATTTCTATAACAACCAATATCCAACTTGTCATTCTCGAAGTTTCTAGCATGCAAAGATTCTCCCCATTTTGGGAAAACATGCCATAAGAGGTTCAACACAGGTTTCCATATCAAAACCCATTCTTGATTCACTAGGGAAAAGCAATGAAACCTACCATCAACATGGGAATATAGTGGAGCAAAGCACTTTGGCCCTAAAATTTAGGGTTTTAGCTAACCTTCTTTAGAATTTATTTAGGGCAATTTTCCTTCGGTTTTTTAGGGATATGTTTATCTACATGTCATGATGGATATGCTTCATAGTTGTCAACATTTTGGCACTTTGGGATATGGAACAGGAAGTGAGCAGGAGGTGTGACAACATATTTTGTAACAACACCTAATGTTGATCATGACACTGCTTGTACTTAACATTGCCTCTGCCTAATATGTCATGGACCTACTGGCAGATGTATTGAATACGCTCAATGTAGATGTTAGCCCTATTAGCTTCAGACTGGACATGATCTAAAACTACCTGAGTAGTTGCAAATGGTATGGCCACATCAATGGGACATAGTGGCTAGAATCCCAACCCCACCTAAACTGGGTTGTGGCTAGTTGAGCTATTGAGAGCTTTGTTGTAGCTGTGCTGGACATATGGGCATCTTTCATGCCGTGTGTATGGATGCTTTGAGTTGTACATACACAAAATGTGTACAGTCATCTTGTTGACAACCTTTTTTTGGCCATTAGTTTTGGGGTATAAATCTTTGGAATTAGTGAGATTGGTATCCAACATTAACCAAAGACTTGACCAAAATGTGCTTAGGAGCTTGTTTTCCTAATCGTAGTTAATGGACTGGGGATAGCAAAGTGTACCCACACTCATTCAAAAAAGAGCTTAGTTATGTCTTCTGTTGCGATACTCTTGTTATAGCTTGCCATAATGGCCATATTATAGAATTTATCGATGACCACGAAAATGTAATCACTTCCATGCTTAGTAGAAGGAAGGCTCGACATGTAATCCATGGATATGGATTCCCAAGGTCAAATAGGAGTACAAAGAGGAGTGTATAGGCATTGCTTGTTGATGGTTTTTGGAATTGGCATAGGCAGTGCATGATTTGATGTACTTCCGAAGATCCTATTGAAGGTTTAGCCAATACAAATACTTATGTGGAAATAAAATTATTTTCTCTACTCTGAAATGTCGAATGACCTGACTGTAGTGCACCTCAAAAATCACCTTGGAACCTCACTTGAAGGAACACATAGGTGTCCCAAGTGGCACAATAGTGCATCCTAGAGGTGAAAATTTGAAACTATCTTACCTTCCAGAAGCATCTGGTATATTTTTCCGAATTCTAGATCACTCTTGTAAAGATCCAGCCACCTCAAAGTCTCATGCCAATAAGATTCAAGCACAGTGGTCAATGCCATGATTGGCGGTTGGCTAAGGTAGTATGAAACATTATTGGTCTTTCCCTTCTTGTACTTAATGTTCAAATGGAATTGTTGTAGGTATGTGGACCATTTTTTATGGTGATCGTTCTACAACTTCCCTTGTCTCTGTATGAACTACAGGGGCCGGTGGTCTATGTGGATGATTGTTTCCTTCCCTAGAATGTAATTCTTCCATTGTTGATAGGACCACACATTAGAATACATCTCCTTGTTATAGGTGGGATGCTTTCAGACTGTGTCTGAAAGTTTCTCACTATGATATGCTACTGGATGCCCCTGTTGAGTAAGAATTGCACTAATAACATAGTCAGAGGCATCTGTCTAAATATCAAGTGGTTGTTGCAGGCCTGGTCATTGGTGCAGAGAAGAGGTGATGCTTCAACTCGAAAAATGCCTGCTATTGGGATTTAGACAGAAATAAATTTTCTTTCACTCCTCCCTTTGTGACTTAAATTAAAGGAAAAGTGATGTGAGAGAACCCCAACATGAACTTATGGTAGAAATTGACAAGACCTAAAGAGCTATGGAGCTATGTTAGAGTGCTTGGGACTGGCCAATACCGAATGACTTGTATCTTGGCTAGGTCCAAATGTGCACCCCACTCATCAATGATGTACCCCATATATTGAACCTGGGTCATACCAAAAATGCATTTCTCAAAATAGGCACACAACTTGTGTTGTCGCAGGGTTTGGAGGATCTGTCAAATATGGTGGAGGTGCTCTTCCCAACTATGGCTAAAGATCAAGATTTCATCCAAATGTACCACCAGGAATGACTTGGTGAATTTTGAAAAGTGTGCAACAAGAAATGTAAAAATAGAAATTGCTAAAATAGCAGTTTGCCTAGTGTGGAATTCTTGCCACCTTGGGTGAGAGGTGAAACTGCTAAAAATAACATCTAAAAATAGCATTTCTGGGTCCCTTCATATTTATAGCAGTCCCTGTTCTATCTATAAGAAGTAAATTCGAATTTGGTCTTACCAGTAGTTTGGAATATTAATTATTTAATTCTTCATAGGTTAATTAGTTAAGGAAAAGAAAACTTGAAGTCTTTGTGAGAACATGCAATTATTTCTCCACTAATTGGGGAATGTGTCCTTGATTTGATCCACTGATTGAGGAATTAAGGATGAGTTCTATATTGAGAGGATCAGTTGACTTAGTTTAACTTAGTCAAGTTCAATTAAATTAATTTAAAAAATTGTTAAATTAATGAGATATAGTTTTTTGATGCTTGCATGCATGTGACAACTGTTGTTTTCGGATAATTGTGTATTCACTCATGGATAACTGATGCATGTCAGTTCTATCAAAGACCTAGTTAAGATTAGATGTGGGACAATATACTATTTGATGCTAGGGTATTTCTAGTAAGTATTCCTTGCATGGGGAAGGAAGTTTCTTCCTTTTATGAATGCATAGTTGGACCTGAGGTGACAATAGGTATGATCAGGCCAATTTACATGTATTTTGTAATTGGACCTCAATCAAAACTGCACAAGTAAATAGGAGCTTGGACCTGAGGTGTAGCCTTTGTATACAGGGCTAGGTAGTCCATGAGCTTTATCATTAGAGTACAGAGAAAGCAAGATAGCTTTTGAGCTGATTCCTTTTGTATGTTGTTGAGGATTTCCACTTGATTGATAATACATAGTTGGGGTTTTATGTTGGTGCTTTCCCCAGTGATATATTCTATGCTATGTGTGATTGATTCCTTCTTATCAATTATATGTGTTCATGCTCGATGTTTCTCATGGTTTATTAGCTCCCACAAAGTTTATGGTAGATGTGGATCTAGTATTATGCTTTAGTACATTACATCTATCAGTTTGATCTATAGGTGAAATTTCTACATGATATTAGTGACCTAGCTGATTTGTAGAGAAAATCCTACATGGTATCAGAGCACAGGTGATCAAGGAAGAACAATATAAAAGAAGGAATTTGAAATTTATATTTGGGATATAGATCTCAAGTTCTTATCACATCTATTTCACCGATGGCATTCTATGGTTTGAGGCTTGAGTATGCCCTTGATGGCAGCTCAAATTATATAGCTTGGAAGGATCGCAGGGAGGCAGTATTGGAAGATAACGACCTTAAGGACTTCATTGATCAAGAATTCCCTAAGCCTACAGATGCTACTCAACTAGCAGAATGGAAGAAGTGTGTGGCTAGAGCTAGGATAATTCTCTTGGAGGGAGTGCGAGATCACATTGTCTCGAGCCTCCATAGGAAGGAGACTCCGTTTGCAATGTCGAAAACATTGAAAATTTATATCATAATAGTAGTGATCAGAGGAAGTTGGCACTGAAGGACAAACTTCGAAAGATCAAGTGTGAAAAGGATGAGAAAATATCTATGTATCTGACCAAGCTTATCACATGTAGGGATGAGCTTGCAAGTGTAGGGGTTGTGCCAGCTGATGATGATAGGGTGAGTCTAGCACTCCTTGGCCTTCCTAAGAGCTAGCATAGCTACCAAGACTCAGTTAATGGAAGGGAGAAACTGCCAGATTGGGAACGACTATGGTCGGATTTGATGCAGGAGGAGATCAAACGGAGCACCAGAGATGGTTCTTCATCCATGGAGGATGAGGAGAACTGTGCCTTAGCGAGTAAGGCAAAGAAGGGGAAGGAGAAGGTTCCTTTTTCCGAATCTAGTTCTTCCCATGGTGGGAAGAAGGTTGAAAAATCAAAAGTGCGATGCTTTCGTTGTCATGAGTTGGGCCATTATGCTGCAAATTGTCCACAGAGGAAATCCAAGAAGGGATCTAGGGAAGGATCTGAAGATGAGGCACTTGCTTCATAGTTTGAGTTGGATTTTACACTCTTTGCATGCATGGTTTCATCCATGATGGGAAGTGGTTGGTTTCTCGATAGTGGAGCTTCTTTCCACATGACCGGCAACAAGAGTTTGTTCAGTACCTTGGAGGAGAAAGATCTCCAGATACTCATAGCGATGGGTAATGATGAGAAGTATAGTGTCTCTGGTGTAGGCACAATTAATTTTCGAAAGGAGCATGGAGCTCGCCTTACCTTGATCGATGTCAAGTATGTACTAGGACTTAAGAGAAACTTGGTGTCAATCACGATGCTGGAAGAGAGAGACTATGATGTAGTCTTTAGTAAGGAAGAGGTTTTCCTTAGACACATCATCACTAGACAAGTGAAGCAGATTGGTTCATGGGTCAAGAACCTATATGCTCTTGAGGTTCAAGATGCATGCAAAGCCTTGAGCAGCAAGGCAACTGATGGATTACCTTGCGGTGGTGAGAGGGGAGTATATTACCTTCAACATTGCAAGCTCCAGAAGAAGTCTCAGATAGATTGTGGTAGGGCCACGATTGGTGCAGCAACTTCAGGAGGTTGTGGAGCAGCCATAACAGGGTAAACTGAGTGGAGATCAAGTAGAGACATCTACTCGTGCAAATACCTCCAGTAGAGTGAAACTTCGAGCCAGGTGGGCAGAGGGATCACATGCATCAATACCTCCAGGTATGAGGTGGGGCGATATAGAGTGATTGTCCCAAGGAGGAGGGGCAAGATCCTTGACGTACCCAACCTCTTGGGTGAGACCTTGCTACGGGAGCCCTGATGTAGAGTAGTAGGAACTAACTGATTGAGTAGAGATAGATGCAGATGGAGTGGTAGAGAGAGCTACAGTGTAGGGAATCCTAGGACAGCACGAAGCATGCAGGCTGTAGCAATGCGAGAGGCACAAGTGTGTTGCACAGTGAAGGGTAGCACAGAGAAGGGTGCAACGCTGCGAGATGCATGGAGATATTGCAGTACCACAGAGGTCAGAGAGGAATCAGTTGTTAGCGGCAGGTAGAGCTTTAGCATCAAAGTATGTTTCTAGCCCAACAGAGTGGTCATTTGGGAGTTTTTTTGTTCCGAGTGTTGCTAGAGCAACCACATGTGGTAGATGTGTTGCATGCAGAACATTACAGAGTTATAGGATTGGCTTTGAGAGGAAGAATTTCTTGTTGAGAGGGAGTGTTAAAAAGTGTTCAACAAGAAATGTAAAAATAGAAATTGCTAAAAATAGTAAGTTGGCCAGTGTGGAATTTTGGCCACCTTGTGTGAGAGGTGAAACTACTAAAAATAACATCTTCTAAAAATAGAATTTCTGGGTCCCTTCCTATTTATAACAGTCCCTGATCTATCTATAGGAAGTAAATTCAAATTTGGTCCTATTAGCAGTTTGGAATATTAATTAATTAATTCTCCATGAGTTAATTAGTTAAGGAGAAGAAAACTTGAAGTCTTTGTGAGAACATGCAATTATTTCTCCACTAATTGGGGAATGTGTCTTTGATTTGCTCCACTAATTGAGGAATTAAGGATGAGTTCTATATTGAGAGGATCAACTGACTTAGTTTAACTTAGTCAAGTTCAGTTAGATTAATAAAACAAGTTTTTAAATTAATGAGATACAGTTTGTTGATGCTTGCATGCATGTGACAACTATTATTTTCAAATAACTGTGTATTCACTCATGGATAACTGATGCATGTTAGTTCTGCCAGAGACCCATTGAGATCAGATGTAGGACAATACTATTAGATTCTAGGATATTTCTAGTAAGTATTGCTTGCATGGGGAAGGAAGCTTCTTCCTTCTATGACTGCGTAGTTGGACCTGAGGTGACAACAAGTATGATTAGGCCAATTTACATGTTTTTTGTAATTGGACCCCAATCAAAACTATGCAAGGAAATGGGAGCTTGGACCTGAGGTGTAACCTTTATATATAAGGCTAGTTAGTCCATGAGCTTTATCATCAGAGTATAGAGAGAACATGATAGTTTTTGAGCTGGTTCTTTTTCTATGTTGTTGAGGATTTCCACTTGATTGATAATACAGAGTTGGGGTTTTATGCTGGTGCTTTCCCTAGTGATATATTCTGTGTTATGTGTGATTGATTCCTTCTTATCAATTATATGTGTTCATGCTTGATGTTGCTCATGGTTGATTACCTTCTGCAAAGTTTATTGTAGATGTAGATCTAGTATTATGCTTTAGTACATTGCATATATTAGTTTGATTTGCAGGTGAAATTTCTACATGATATCAGTGAGCTAGCTGATTTGTAGAGAAAATTATACAATGAATGGTTGCCAGATGTCATCCATAAGCCTCATGAAGGTTGTGGGGGGCATTCATCAACCCGAAAGGCTTGACCAACCATTCAAAAACGTCCTCCTTGGACTTGAAGGTAGTGTTCCACACATCGGAGGGTTTGATTGGTCCCTGGTGATAACCAAACTTCAAGTCAATCTTGCTGAAATAGTTTTCCCACTTGAGCTAGTCCAAAAGGTCATCAATCTGTGGGATTGGATACCTGTTCCAGACAATGATCTTGTTCAATGCCCGATAGTCAATGCAGAGTCTCCAGGTCTCATCCTTCTTTTGTACCAACATGATTGGGCTACCACATGGTGATGAAATTGGCCTGATGTTCCCCTTCTACAACAGCTCCTAAATCTGCCTCTTGATTTCATTATTCTCTAGAAAAATGTGTTGATAGATTGATCCATTGGTAGCAATGTGCCTAGGGTCAAATTGATGGACTGATTGATCTGAGAGTGTAGAGGTGCCCTTGTGAGTGAGGAAAAAATGTTCCTATACTCCTCCATGACCTTTTCCATCTGTTTTTTCCACGTAGAGGAACTTTGTTTGGAGGCCATGGCCATAATCATCTTCTTTCCATGAGGGAGAATCATAAGGAAAACAAATTTCTCAGCCTGTGGAAATGATCTTACTACATTTCTTCATAATGATCAATGAGAGTGTGGTATGCAGTGCTACCTCCAGTATCCTATACAATTTATTTCCCTAGTAATAATTGTTGGTATCCTAAATTGCGCTATTTTTACTCCATTTCCGTCAATATCAACCTCTGTTTTACCTTAATATAAGACCCTTCTTTCCTGCACTAGTACAATATGGTTACCCTTTTCTTGCACATGCTCATAATTTATATTAATATTTGTTACAACACTTTATTAATATTTTTATATATATTTCGTGTTACTTACATATTTCTTCTAATTCATATTGATTTCCTAGAAGTAATCTAGAATGTAGTGTTAATAATGTATGAGTTGACTAGTGGAAAAATATTCCTGCACTGCCACTTTCCGAGATTTCCGAGAGCTATCTTCCATGAGGATGGATCTTGATCTTTGATTTCCAATCTAGTTGCTGATGAATTGAAGCAAGTGGCACACATAAAGATAGACTACGACCTAGTGAAGCTTGTGTGTGTTATAACCATTGGCCAAGTTTGTAATTCAGTTTTCTAAGTCTGTTCGATCGAGAGGCCTGGACAAGAATTATCTGTAATTAGTGTAAACGACCTAGAGCCGAAGGATATATATGATGTAGATCATAGATATGAAGCTAGTGAGCCATCGATTATTATTTTGGTTTATGTAATCTGGTTATCGCCTCACTCTGGGGCTGGACTACTCTGTAATGTAATTTTCCGAATCAAGTAAATACAAGAGAACCACTATGGTTTGCACATGTAGTGTTTAATTTTGTCTTTGATGTATTATTTGAAGTGTTGATCACTTTCATTCCATAGAAGGGGAACGAGCTGGTTAGCTAGGGCTCTGCCAACCCAGCTCATTAAACCCTCTCACTTTCTTTATTTGGAAAGATGGCGTGATTATTTCTTTGTAGCTCTGTGATGTAATAATTTAATTGCTAATCTTTAAGTTCTAGATTAAATTATCTTTTGTAGCTGATGTGTGGAACGGATCCGTGGTTTGCAGAGTAGTTGTGTTTACTTTTGCTTATAAGATATATTTCACACATTTACTTTACTCTTGTTTTCTTCCTTAGTTCATTTTCAGATCAGATCGTGCAAGGAACTCTTTCCTACACCATTGCATGTTGTTGCTTGCATCTTGCCGTAGTCATTTGTTGCAACAAACAATGAATCACTTACTTTCATCTTATTTCCCATTATTTCACAAGTGAATGGATCGATTAATCAAGTAATTGTTTTTGGTATTAAAAGTTCATCTCTAAAAGATCTGGAAGCAGTTATATTAAACCACCATATTATACTTGCAAATAATGTCATTATTGTGGGTGAAGTAGCAACACTGGTTGACACATGCAAAGTACTTGGGCTATTGATTGATTCTTTTCTAAGTGTTTTTATCTTATGAAGTTTATTTCCCTTACAAAGTTTAATGAGTTGAAGCATTTTCCTTTCTGCATCTAGTTTACTTCAGAATTTCATTTATAGTTGCAATTCCTTTTCAACACATCTTTCAACTTTCAAAAGTAATTCTGAAACTAAGTAAAGGGAAATTTGCTTCAATGCAAGAGAAAGTCTCCTGACATAGGAATAGAGTGCTCGAATCCTTGAGTCTTAGAGAACCTTCACTCAGACATAAGTCTCCAGTAAGGAAGATTGAATATACTCTTACACAGAATTACTGTACCTGCACTAGTGCAAGAAGATTGAAACCGTGCAAGGATAGGTTGTTTGTGTTGGAGAAAGATCAGAAGGAAGGTAGAATTATGAAAGGTCTCACTTTTCAGACTACTTACCATCCATCTAAATATGAACATGGCATTTCATTCCAACATTTAATATTGTTTCTGTTGTGTGCAATTTCTTTACTTGACTTACTTGCAAATTGTCCTTTACATTCCAGCACTAGAGTTCCCTTGGTGTCAATTGCCTTTCCAATTGTTTTCTATTTGATTCTACAAAGCATTTCCTTTAACAAGTAGTATTAGAGATAGGAAAATTTCATACCATTTCTCGGATTTCCTGTGCTTCATCTCTAAGTTTACGAAACCCTCAGGTCGGCAATTAAGTGTTTAGGAGTTTTCTCAAGAAAATTCCTTCACCCAACATTTTGGTGCCATTGTCAGGGAGGCGATTTGAATTGGTAAGAATTTCCATTTTTTTGCAATAGGGGTGAGTATGCTATTATTTTTCCCAAAATTTCCTTCTATTTCTTGAAAGAGTTTATAGGTGCCAATTTATTTCTCAAACTTGCAGTTTTTATTTTGAAATTTGTTTGTCATTTTTTCTGAAATGAATGCTAAAAGGGGTAGGGGTTTGAAGCCCACTAGGGGCCAAAGAAACACTGAGAAATATGAAACCAAAACTCATATCAGGCCTTCTTTTGTAGGTAGAAATTCCAAACAAACTCAGACTCATTATGTAGGAACAATCCACTTAGGCTCCAGTAGCAGTAGTTCAGGTGTGACACAACCCATAAAGGGGAAGAAGGGGATTGTTGGAATCCATAGTCAACCTTCTTAGCCTATTAAGAGTGGTTCATGTGGAAGAACAAAAATGGTAGATATGGAAGACCACACAGAAGGAAGTGGTGAAAATTAGGTAAATGAGGAACAATCTACTTTTGGATTCCTTATTGTGAATCCTAATATACAAGCACAAATGAAAAATATTTCACCATTAGTTCTTCCTCATTTATATGGTAAGGTACATGAAGATCTAGATTCTTTATTATTTGAGTTTGATGTTTTATGTAGAAGTTATGATTACTTATATGATGCCCAGAAGTTAAAGTTGTTTCCTGCAACTCTTAATTATGCAGCACTCCGCTAGTTCATGGGACTAGGGGGAAACACTATAAATTCCTATGAGCAAATGAAGAAAGTGTTTTTATCGAAATATCAGGAATATTGTAAAACTAGAGATATCCAAGATGAAATCTTTACTATTGTGCAAAATGATGATGAAATGCTAGAGGACTATTTGGAGAGATTCATGTACATCCTCCAAAGGTCAAAGCACAAATTTGATCTAAGAACTATTGGAAACTTGTTCTTACATGGGCTTACTGATGATTATAGAAATAATATAAATCTATTAGGATAAGCAGATATTGCTTAAAAACCTTTTTATCAGATCTATGACTTGTTTAAGAAATTCTCGAGGAACCAATATAGATCCGGTAAAGGAATTTTGAATAAAAATAGGAAAACTGAATCTACTGATGCTATGATTATTGGATTAGAAAACAAATTGGACAATATGAAAGTTGAAATAATGAATACTGTTAGTAAACAATAGACTCTTTCAAGTTTCAGCAAAAATTTGTAGAAGAGCAAGAAATGTTGTCTACTTTATGTTCAAGATGTAGAAGAAAGAATCCTCTAAGAGAATGTCCTATAGATACTAAAGAAACTAATAAATGTGCAATTTGTGTAGATAACCATGCTACAGAAAAATTTCCCTCCCTACCTGGGCTAAAAGCTATATTTGAAGGGGGACAACCTAAAGTTGAATCATTGCATACAATGGGAGCATGAAGAAATTGGGCTTAGGTAACTACAGACATGGTTACTGAACCTCCACCACATTTTTTTGGTAATAATGCACACTCATATTCCTATCCTAATACTGGTCACTCTCAGCATTGGCAACATGGGAATTAGTATCAATATGGACAACCCTCCCAATCTTGGCAACAAGGATGGAGAGGACCAAACCATTCACATCATTCACATAATTCCTATCATGCATCGATGAAATCATATCCTCCTATATATGCACCTTACCTAATGCCTCAACCATCATTACCTCAGCTGAGTCAACCTATTCCACCATTACCTTTACCTCCACCATTTCAACCTTCTCAGATGCCTGCTCAACCTTTACCCAACCCCAATAATAAAGTGATACAAATGATCCATTCTATGATCTCACTTTCTTCATCCAGGTTTTAGACCATGCTAGTTGGAGTCAATTATCTTCAATTGAGATCAGGGAAAGTAGCAACCTCAGAAAATAAAAAGCAACCCATGATGATTATTGATGAAAAAGGAGAGGAGGAAACTCCTAACCATTCTGGGAAAGATGACACCATTCAGCCTATCCCTGTACATTTTGAGCCCTCATCATCTTCCTCCAACCAACCTCCCTATCTAGAGAGGTTAGTTGTGGAGAAGAAAGGCCCCATTCCTGAGTCTAGCCTGACTTTTGAGCTTAGGAACCTTTTCATAAAGGTACCCTTTTCTCCAAGTTATCAAAGAGATCCCCATATATACAAAAATCATTAGGGAAATCTGCCTTAAGAAGCTAGGAAGGATAAGATTGGAACCCCAAACCATTCAATTTGTTGGTAGAGTAGTAGAGTTGATGATGAGATGTATGAACATGGAAAAATATACCGACCCTGGAAACCCTGTTATCTCTGTTCAGATAGGTGATGTCCTTGTCGCCAATGTAATTATAGACCTAGGGGTACCCATTAGTGTTATGACCAATCAAACCATGGATCAACTTAGATTGGTACATATTTGTCCTACTCCCATTGTGCTTGAACTGGTAGATAGATCTAAAATCAAGCCAGAAGGAGTATTGGATGATGTGGTCATTTCCTTAGATTATTGGGAATATCCCACAGATTTCATTGTGCTTTAGACAAAGAATCCTGTGTGAGGGAATCCCTTGATCTTGGGACGACCATGACTTGCTATGGTTGGTGCTTATAATGGATGTCGTTCTGGTGATATGTATATTTCCCATGGAGATTTTAGAAAGAAAGTCACCTTATACCGATCTTCTAGATCTATTCAGAGCTTCGAGACACTTTATGGTTAGACTATAGTAGTAATGAGGAGACCCAACCTATTTCCTTGATGCATCAAAATGCTGAGTCATCACAAGAGGGTGAGATTCAAGACTTCCTAAACAATTTAGACACCATGCCTATATTTGAGTCATTGAGTCAAATTTTTAGTCTAGATTTTTAGGAAGGATATGACTCTCTACCTCCATCATCACCATCTCCAGCAACAACTTTGTGTACTCTTGAGCCCGACACTACTCTTTTTGAGACTAGTCTAGCTAAATCCTTGTATATCAGTTCAAACTTGGACCCTTCTCAATGAGAGCAGCTTGTGAATTTGTTGCAAAACCATCTCAATGCCTTAGCATGAGGTTATGAAGATATGAAAGTTATCCCTCTTGAAACTTGTACACACCATATCTATATTCAGGATGGATCTTGACCTGTCAGACAACCACAAAGGTGAATGAACCTAGCTTTAAGAGATGTTGTAAAGGAAGAACTGCAAAAAATATTAGATGTTGATTTTATCTATCCCATTTCTAATAGCGAGTGGGTCTCTCCATTAGTGTTAGTCCCAAAGAAATATGGGAGATGGTTCATTTGCATTGATTACAGAGACTTAAATAAAGCCACCCTCAAAGATTACATCCCCCTTCCTTTCATCGATCAAGTACTCGATACCCTTGCTGGTAAGAAGTACTTTTCTTTTCTATATGACTTTAGCGGATATAACCAGATACAGATAGCACCCGAGGATCAAGAAAAAATCACTTTTACATGTTTATGGGGTACATTTTCTTACCGATTGCTTCCCTTTCAGTTATGTAATGCCTTGACTACCTTTCAAAGGGCAGCCTTGGCTATTTTTGCTGACCTTGAATGCGTAGAAATCTATATGGATGCTTTCTCTATGTTTGGTGATTCATTTCAAGAAGCCCTGAAGAATCTAGAAAAAGTGCTTCTTCACTCCCAAGAAGCTCATCTCGCCTTGAGTGACAAGAAATGCAGATTAATGTGCAAGGCGGGAGTAGTTCTTGGCCATCTTATTTCCAACAAAGGTATCCAGGTTGACCATGCAAAGATAGAAGTCATTTTGAGTCTTCCGATACCCAAAACTCAAAGGGAAGTGAGAGGTTTCTAGGACATGCGGGCTACTACAGGAGGTTCATTGAGAATTTCTCAAGGATAGCTACCCCCCCATTTTTGAATTTTGACTAAAGATAGTGAGTTTTCTTGGTCTACAGCGTGCTAACAGTCCTTTGAGACATTGAAGGAAAAATTAGTTCAAGCACCAGTTTTGAGAGGACCAAACTGGTCCCTGCCATTCCATATTTCCTCTGATGCCTTAGATACTGCTATTGGCGTAACTTTAGGATAGAAAGAAGACAAACAATCTTATGCTCTTTATTTCATTAGTAAAAACTTGTCACCCACTGAACTCAATTATATTGTTACTGAGAAAGAGTTTTTAGTTGTAATTTTTTCTATTAATAAATTCAGACATTATATTACAAGATATGAAGTTTTTGTACATATTGATCATTCCTCTATAAGATATTTGATGAATAAACCATTAACTAGTGGTAGGGTAACTAGGTGGTTGCCATTTTCATAGGAATTTAATATTACTATTGTTGATAGACCAAAGAAATCAAATGTATAGCAGATTATCTCTCAAGATTAAATAATTTTGGTGAAGTATTTCCGGTTAATGATGATTTTCCTAACGAACATATTTTTTCGGTGTCAATAAGATCTCCATGGTTTGCTGACATATTTAACTATTTAGTCCATGGAAAATTACCACCTCACTTATCTGCTCGTGAAAAGCATAATATTATTTAGAAAAGTGTTGCATATTCCTGGATCCAAGGAGACCTCTTTTACACTAGAGAAAATGTCATTATCCATAGATGTGTAAGGGAGGAAGAAGTGTTTGATATCTTAAGATCTGCCCATGATGAACCATGTAGAGGTCACTTCGCCGATAAGCGAACTGCATACAAAGTGTTACAAGATGGCTATTTTTGGCCTTCCTTGTTCAAGGATGCCAAACAATATGTCAAGCGGTGTGATAGCTGTCAGCAAATTGGCCAACCTAACCAAACCAATTAGATGCCTTTATGTACTCAAGTTTTGATTGCTCCTTTTGAAAAATGGGTTATTGATTTTGTAGGACCAATAAATCCCTCATCATCAAATAAAAAGCATATCTTGGTTTGCAGATTTTGTTACAAAATGGGTAGAAGCTAAAGATGTTTCTTTTGCTACTGAAAGAGTTCTTGTTGATTTTGTTTTTATTGAAATCTTGACTACATTTGGTGTACCTAGAGAAATTGTTTCTGACAATGGATCACACTTTATTTCTAATCTGGTGTAGGGTGTAATGGAGTAGTACAAAATATGGCACAAGAAATCCACACCATATCACCCGCAAGAAAATGGCTAGATAGAATACACAAATAAGGTGATTGAGTCTATCCTCAGAAAGATGGTAAATATGAATAGAAAGGACTGGGCTATCAAATTACTAGAAGCATTGTGGGCCTATCGGACCACTTAGAGAAATAGCATGGGACACACCATATGAGCCGGTGTATGGGAAACAAGTCCTCTTTCCGACAGAATCTAGATCAAGACTTTCAAGATTGCAGTCCAATTGGGGCTAGATCTCTCTGAGGCATAGCAACAATGCCTTCTATAGTTGTGTTGGATACCTGTACCAATAGGTTTCATATTTCATGATTGGCAAATATAAGTGCCAAATATGCTCCATTTTGCTGCCACAAAGGTTCCATATTTACAAGAAAAGAAAAGGTGTATATAGGCCTGCATATTCACAAAAATTTATGGATGACCCAACAGCCTAACCTGGATCATGCCATGTTTTCAATTTATGTTGTAGAATAGAGAAAGAAATCTGTTCAAACTGTTTAATCTTGGCAGATCAGTAGCTAGGTAGAGAAACTAAGGTTCCCAACTGCTTAATCTGGGGCCTTGGAAGGAAAGGGTAGTATTAGATAGGAAATGAAAGCAAAAAGCCAATGAAAAATAAAAGGGCATACAAAGGGTTTGCAAGTCCAAGTGCACCCTCAAAGAAGGAATAAAAAATCTTAGGTGAACTAGTTGGGTAGGTAGATGGGGTTGCAGAAGTGATGTTTCTTCAAAAACCAAAGTTGCTAAGCAATGTCCAAATAAACAATATAGTGGAGCATGACTAACTTCCTTTCCCATTTGTATATTACTCATTACTAACACCCCTTCATAAATTGGTTCATAGGACAAACTCAAAGTTTTGTGATGGTACTTATCGCCTTTAAAAGCCACATTTCTTGTGTAAAACTCTTTTCATTTTCATCTACTCTTGACTCCCAGATATTTTCAAGAAAACTTATTTGTACTAGCCCTCATCCATATGTTCTCTCCATATTAACAACTAACTCTACTACTTAGCTCCCTATACTCCATTATCCCTACTATTATAACACCATGGTGTATAAATCCCACATTGTATAAATATTCCCCCTTGGCACTATAGCCATACTCTTCACTCCCTGGGAATTGAATTAACACCTGGTTAAGGTCAAGAACCCATGATCCACCTTTTTCTCCATCTCAACCCATTTCCCTACCCAAAAGTTCCATTTTTGCCTAAAAGAACCCTTGAAGAAAACCTTCTAATCCCCTAAAACCATCAAAGGGCGGAAACATTATGAAAATATACTTATCCCGCCTTATCCTAAGGTCGGGAGCTAGTTTTTCCTTTTTGTTGTATGAATTCATCGGAACCCTTTTGCCTATAGTTCTGCCTTCATAAATTTTTCACACAAATTTTTCATAAAACCCCGCAAGTTTTCACCATTTCCTAATGTTGGCAGACCGAATTATTTTTGCAAATAAAACTATGAAAAAACCTTTGAAAATCATTTGTCACATGGAGGGTCCCGCTGGTCGCGATTGCCGAAAAATATAATTTTAAAACCCGCCCACTCACTGCTATAGTCCGTGCAACTAATCCTCCCGATGACCGTCCGATGGTGGCCTACCCAGATCTACGGCTTGCAGCGATTTCGGGAAAACCCGACGTCCGACAGTTAACAAGGACAGGAGTTATAGCCCGTGCAGGTTCATCACCCGATGATCATCATATCGTGCGCCCACAGATCAACGGCTCACATCCATATCGGAAGACCCCCGACGTCCAACAGATACCTTCCGATATCTGTCAGACGCTTACGTCACGCGGGGACAGATGTCGCATCCAAATTCCATCGGAGCCCCCTCTGACAGATTCCTTGCCGTGAAGGAGGGGTCTCAATATGGCGACACCTGTCCTACCCACGTCCCCATCCTGCTGTCATGCACGTCATCACCACGTCTGCCCACCTCGTCCCTCATTCGCCCACCTGGCCGCCACCTCATCGTCCCCGTGGACCGGTCTTAGGCCGCCACATCACCCGATGAAGTCCTGCTGACGTCATCCAACCCGGTCCCTCATGCTGACGTCCTGCTGACGTCATCCAAAAAAGCGCGCCAATAAAGTATAAAACCATATTTTACGGTTTTTTCGCTAATTTTGTCATTTTTCTGGGAAAATCACCTCTCCGCTGTCTGCATGCATTCCACGATGACCATTCTTCCAGCCAGCCTATGACCATTTGCAAGAGTTCAGAGTGCTAACCCAGCTGCTGCTTCATCCCAAGCCACTGTTTAAACAGGTATTTGACACTTTGTCTTCTCTCAAGTTGTTTTTTTCATGATTTCTGGTAAAATCCACTATAAACAGGCATAAGACTGAAATTCAACTAGGAACCCAACTATATCCTACCTCTATTGGACCGTTTAAGGTTGAAACGCTATGGCGGAAACCTCCTTTAACTTCAATTTCTGTCAAAACCCTGCCCTGTTCGCGCAATCGTGAACTCACTGCATTGCTCCCAAACTGTCAAAGGAAGTCTGTCAAACTACATAAAGGCCTTCTCAGAAAGCTTGGCACTGTTATATCTGACTGTACACCAACCCTGTTAGTTTCGGTCCCTCTCAATTCCACTGTTTCAGTTAGCAGACCCGGCATCTCAAGAAACACTTGAGGTAGACATGGATACCCCTGCAGGATCAGCAGCCCTCAATGTTACTCCCTTGAATGCTCCTCAGAGAGAGTTGGACTGGCAAGACTTTGCATATTTAGATTACCAGATCTCAGAAGACGCCCCATCCAGATGCACATTCCACATTCATATGCTAAATGAATTCAGGGCTAGGCACAGAGATGGAATAGATATCCTAGGCATTTGGGAGTCCTCTCTCCCAACTTTTAAGATGCCCCAAGTCAGACAGTTCCCTGACCTCATCTACTTGTGTGCTAGTTGTTATGATCCAATACAGAGGGCTGTAATGAATCCTTGAGGCGAAGTTGTATTTTACACCACCCCTCAGGCCATCAGGGATATGGTCCAATTCAAAACCCAAAGAAAACTGGTTCCTCTATCCCTGCTGGACCTAATCAATCAAGGGGCCAAGATACTCACAGAGGCAGAGATCCTGAAATTAAATCAACTGTTTATTAAGAAATCTGATACAGTGCTACATCCTCCCATCTTTGATGGCTACTTAAATCAACTTGGCCTGGACCTGGCCTACATGATAAGCTCAGTACTAGGGTATAAGTCAATGGAGTTTATAGAGGAAACTGTGCTAGTCATGATGACAATGTTCACCCCTGGTAAGGCCCCCATCTGCTATGACTATGCCACATATATCTCTGACAAGATACATGAGCAATTCTTGCACTTATCCAGAGAGAGGGTGTTCAGATACACCTCATATAT
>APFE030704712.1:0-22234 GCA_000404065.3 Pinus taeda | reverse complement strand
AAATGCATATTACAAGCCAAGAAAAGCCAAGACAAGAGGACGCTAGATTTGGCCGATGCCAGGGAAAACCCCTAATGTGAGAATTTCTTATTATTATTCAATAGTTCAATACAAAGAGACCACAAAAGTCAAATAGACTTGCCCAATACAAAGTCAAATTAGCTTTGTCAAATTTTGTAGTTGACTATAGTCAAATTTCAGCCTAACCAGAAAGTCAACTTTAGTCAAAAAAAAAAAAAAAAACATATCCTTTGAAGCTCAATCAAAGGAAGTCCAATTTGGCCTCTAATGCTGGTCAAATTCAATCTAAAATAGTCTCAAAAACTCTGGTCAAACTCAGTCAACCAACAGTCGATCCTGCAGTCAACGCAGGTTAAAATAACTCCAAAACTCAAAAATTTTGTGCCACTCAATGCAGCCTAAAGAAAGCGAAATTTTTCCCTTAAAACCGCAGTGACATTCAGTCAAAACAACCTTGGTCAACACTAGTCATGAAGTCTGAAATTTTGGCCTGTAATTTTCTACCCAGAAAACTGTCCTCCTTGTCACATGTGTGAGAGAGAGAGAAGTTGCCCAAAGTTGTACGAACCAATCTAATGAAGAGAGAAGAATGTGTGAGCGAATGATGTACAAATGAGGTGTGAGGTCTCTTCTATTTATACACTTCATTGTGGGTGAAGAGACACATCCATTGGGCTTCTTGATCCTACATTAAGTTGAGCCTCACCTAAACAATTTTCACATGTGAGGGAATAAATTCAAAATCACACTTCTACTTATCCAAATGAGATTATCTTTATATTAATCTTAGACCTCTCGAAAATAGGAATTGAGTGAAATCATCATCTGCATCAAATGAGTTGTCCCAAAGTGGAATTTGGTCCTAGTTGTCAATATTAACACTCCATCTAAACTAGGGAGAATTCCATTTGTCATCATCATGCCATCTTGTCATCATATGCCATCTCTATCATCTTTTCTCTACTAAACTATGAAGTAATAATGAAGAAAAAGTGATCGAGAGTATGTCAGAAGATCTTACCACTCTCCATTGATAAAGTCAGTCCAGAGGTAGAATCTCAAATATTCAAATTAAATCTAATATTCATATTAATATAATACATTTAATAATATTAAATTATAACTTTGGATTAATACAATATTAAATTTGTTATGTTATAATATATATTAATATATCATGATATATATTAACTCTATATGCATATGGAAGGAAAGAACAAAGACATAGAATGATAGAGGTGGAGAGATATGGGGGGTCACAAGGGAGAAATAGAGACAAAGAAGGAGATATGGAGACAAGGGAGGAGAGAAGGAGAAACGGAGGGATATAGTAACACATTTAGAAAGATAGAGAGAGAGAGAGTGATGGGGGAAGAAAGAGGATTGGAGGGAAAAGAGAGAGGGGAGGGGGGATTGGGGAAGATAGAGGGGGACATGAGAGAAAGGGAGAGAGAGGAAGGACAAGAGAGATGACTTGAGAGAGAAGAAGAGAGTGAAATGGAAGAGAGAGGATTGGATGGGAGAGAGAGAGAGAGAGAGAGAGAGAGAGAGAGGAGCTTTATAGATGGGCGAAGCTAGCACTTGCATTCATTTGTCTTTGAATGTCTAAGTGATTGAATCATGGTGCAATCTTGTAAATATCTTCCCCATCACTCATCCATTATGGCCAAATATTACCTTTGTGCTCCGGCAACATTCCTCATCAACTCTGAATTGCTGTCAAGTGCTACTTTCTGATTCGACGATATTTTCTAATATGATTATGTGATCATTATTACAAATCCAATTTTTCTTATAATAGAGTGTTGAGAATTATGTCATGCATGCCACAACTTGTCACATCAACTTTCCTGATTTACCTTTTTATTATTGTTTCCAGCATAAAATTTCCAACTAACATGATGTGACAAGTGATTACATGGACACTAGAGAGAGAGTGATGGGTGAAGAGAGAGGGAGGTAGGAGAGAAAGGCAAAGAGAGGAAGGATGAGAGAGAGGACTTGAGAGCGAGGGGGAGAGAGGGAGGCATCAAGAGATGGAGTTGGAGGGGGATAGAGGGAGGGAAGAAGAAAGACACAAAGAGTGAGAAGTGGAGAGAGAGAGAGAGGGAGTGACAAGGGAGAGATGTTTCCTCCCTTTAAAAAGAGGTTTGCATATAAAAAGTTTTGATTCCTCTGGGGGCTTGGTAGATCAACATCTATGCTTATTTAATTTCCCTTTTTAAATAGGATACATTCCACATGAATACCATGGGTCAATACCATGGACCATTTTTATTTTTATTTTTTTAACTTTTATAGGGTTATTTTTATTTCGTTATTTTTTTTGACCGATTTAAAATGATTACATTGCATTTTTTAATGTAATTTGACTTTATCAAAATGTACCTCTTGCCATAATAATAACCAATCTAAATCCATTTTAACTTCGGATCAACCAAGAGATGTCAAATCTCTTTTCACTCTAAAAGAGGTTTGCATATCAAAAGATTTGATCCCTCTTGACCCTTGGTAGATACAAAATTAATATGGATCTAGGCTTGTTTAATTTCCCCTTTAAATAGGCTATAGACCACATGAAGACCATGGGTTCTCAATAATATGGACCATTTTTATTTTTACTTTATTTTGATAGAGTTAAAATGTTTAATTAGATTACAACATCGATACCTTACTGGGTTGGACAGAGGTAAATATAATTTTGATTATATATAATATATATATATATATAATAATAATATATATTATATATATATATATAATTTATTTATATATATATATATATATATATATAATATATATATATATTATATATATATATATATATATATATAATATAATTTTTAAATCAATATCAAAATATTTTAAAATTAAAATATTTGTAAAATATTTTGAATTTAAAAGGAATTATAAGTTTTTTGGCATGTATATAGATAAATATGATATTGGCTTATAGAACATTTTTAGATTTTTTTATTTAAACCACATAAAAATAGTCATCACCACATTACAAAAATAAATTTTTATTTTTAAAATAAAAATTATTTTTTTATTTTCAAAATATTTATAAACTCTGTTTAAAAATTTCAAATTAATTCAAATAATCATATCTCTTATTTCTTGAATTTATATACTAAGAAACACCATGGTTTTGACAAAGCTATTCCTTTATCTTATTTATCCAAATTACATAATGAGAAGATAATGGAAAATACTTTATGTGTCATTTGTTTTTTAACTATGCATTTATCATTAACCACTGGGATTATAGAGCAACATGTTTATACAATGATTTTTTTTTCCCTTCTAAAAGTTTATCATTTATAAGAGTATATGATCTATAATAAAATTTAAATCTTTTATATCTATTCTCTTTTAATTTTAATTTTATTTAAGAATTTATGATTAAAAAGTGGGATTGTTGAGCAACATGTTTATATAATTAAATGTTTTTCTTCTTTCTTAAGAGTATATGATTTATAAGAGTATATCAATGTTTACATTATGGTTTTAAAAGTTTTTATGGTTTTTATTTCAATTACAATAGTTTTTCTAAATGTAGTCTTCACCAATCCAATTATGTCGAACCAACCACATATTATTAGACAATTTTGTGGGATTTAAATCACATGTACAAAATCTAGATATGGGAAAATATTAAATTAGCTATTTACAAAACAAGAGAGAACTAATTAATAACTCTTACATGCAAAAAAATAACAGTTTGTGTATGAAGTAATATGAATTTATGGGGTGAAAATAACCATATCGTCATCCAACTAGTGTTTGATCAAAGGCATATGTTATCCTAGGTGGAAAGCCTATTACAAATAGACCTTTTAAAAATAGAAATCTTTAAAAATTGAAAAAATTCTAAATGACAGTGAATGTCTAATAATCAATGAAAAATGGTCATATGTGCAACTAATAATGTATGGAAGAGGGTCTAATGATGGCAATATTTTATGTCCTCTTGAGGTTGTGATGAAGTACTAAGTTTTATGTACTCCATCACACTTATCATAGGACAATGTAGCGTGCTTGCCATACACTCCCACCTAAATTTGTTTCATCAATTTCAACCAAATGAAAGAAGTACCCATTTCAATAGCATAACTACCTCATGTTGCTATAAATCTAGTTCTAGATACTTGAGATGATGAGCTTGACCCACTTATCCAATTCTACAAATAAGCAATTTAATTAGAAGTGGATATAGTTGACTAAGTGAAGGACTCACTTGCAATGGACATGGGAGTAAAGACATCAAATGAGTGGCCATATAAAGGTGGTGAAGAAATCTTTAGTTAGGAAAAGTAAGAGATAGTTCTAATTATGTTGAAATCCAATTTATGTCAAACTTTATATTTAATTTCTTCATTGAAGAGGAAAAGAGCCACTATATTATGATACATCACTCAGTGTTGTAGAATTCTTATTACCTAAAGGTAGGTGGTTTCCCCTATTTCTACTAGTTAAGGTGTTGCTTCCATCCTTTTTTGCTCAAATGTTGTAAATACATAAAGTCAATCCTCTAATCAACTACTTCGATGTCAATTGATACATTCATTGGTTTAATATTAATAAAATAAAGAATAACTATCATATTTTCCACTGCCATTGATTGATAAACTATTACCTTTTCTTAGGAAAATACAATTTCTTCCTAGCCAAACAATTAAAAAGGATTTTGTTAGCATTCCATATTACTTATTCTTAGAGGTGTTGCTTATACTACTTAAGTATATGCATAATATTTAGATAGACGTGAACTAATATGTTCCCTAGAACTTGCTAAAATCATTTCAACATTTCCACAAATATCAAATGAAACAAAAATATTGAAAAATTGCAAATATGTGTGAAAACCATATTTTAATAATTGAAGACATTAAGCACAACATATCTATTAAATTTTAATTTTTCCCACGAATAGATTTGGAAGTATTAGGATAAATTCCATGGTAGATATGTCTTACAATTACTATTACAAATGTGTATAGAAAGAAGTATGTTATATAAAAATTATTCCAATTGGTGATAGGTACATAGTGATTGATGAGTTTCTCCATGACCTCCCATTCCAAGAATTTTGGCACCCTAAGGAAATACCTTCACTACTTCTATAAGTGGAGCACTTCGTGGAAGGGTTTGGTGGATGAAACTAAGAGAAGTGTATTATGTCAACCTACCTACGATCCTCCCGTGACTTGTAGCCATGACCTATAATTGTACTACCCTATTGCATTGTCAACCAAATGTACCTGGCTTCGGCCAAGAACATGGACATTGAGATGTAAATTGAAGATCCATGTAGCACTCTATCTTAACCAACATAAGAAAGATAAAGTTGAATAGTAAGCATCCTAGGTTCTCTTAGGCCCAGTGGCTTCCCTATTATGATATGACCCCAAATGGTGTACAGCAATTGCTATTTCTCCACTTACAATCCTATCAAAACTTCAAGAACCAAATCAATCCATGTTAAAGGTGTAATTATGTTCACATATCTTGTTACAATTAGTGAGTAATGAGTGATTAGACTCATTAGGTGAACTCAAAAGACTAGTACAGCAAATTTGCATAAATAAAACTAACGACTTTCCTACTTCTTTGGTTTTTCATAATTAGTAACATGTAATTTCCCTAGCCAAACCAACTTACATTACTCATCCTATGAAATTTCAATCTACTATAATAATCCATCCTAACATGAATATAATATTAAGTGCTCTGCCCAGAGAGAATTTAAAATCTCCAGCATAAAAGTGTGCTAGTGTGAAAGGTGCTTGACCTCACCCATCAAATGAAACAATATGGGGAGGAAAATGTTTTCTGGTCATTTAGAAGTAAAGAAGTGCTTTACATCAAAATAATTATCAAATGCTAATTATGGTCAAATCAACCCGGCTACCTGCACCTTTCTCCATGGTGCACGTGGGAGAGAGAGACAGTGTGATTTTGGGTGGGGCAATAAGATAATCTTGACCTACATTAACATGGGAAACAACACCACTGAACCAGCACATGAATCCATTGACAAATGCATGTTATACGTATGTTGATTTTCATGTTCAACGTGCAATACGTGAGAGTCAAACATGCAGAGAAGAGCCTGGAGATACAACAAAATTCTTCTCTCTCAAGCCGTCTGAAGGCTAGAAAAGGTTGAGGATCAATTCTGCTGAAACTGGTTGGAAAAACAAGTACTGGTGTGACATGTGTTGTCATTTTCAAGAAGGCTAGAAAAGGTTGAGGATCAATTCTGCTGAAACGTTTCAAATACACACACGATGGTGAAGCTCAGGGATTGAAGAAGTTGTGTTATCGTGTGGCTTTCCCCATGGAGCTGAGATTGCCTGTTAACAGTACTCGTGGAGATGAAGATTGCCTGTTAACAGTACTGTTTAATTGATGTTGTTGTGCATGTGGCGCGCATGGTGAATTATGGGCATTACAGGGTTAACAGCGGCGGCCAGTTGGTCAAGTTTGATAATGAGAAGGTGGAAAACGTGGAAGAGGGTGTGGTGTAGGGCCAGTGAAGAAGACGAAGAGGTCGCAATTGCATTATGATTTCGCTCAATACATACATGATGAGCTTCAAGAATATGAGACCCCATCATAATTTATTATTGACACTCTCAAATTATGTCTACTTTTTCTCTGTTTAAGATATTAATACTTGCTATTTTTGGGTCATCGTTAATAAAAAAAAGACTACGTAGGGATTTCTGAAAAGGGAATAAAAAGAATTTGTTGCTAGCAATCATGGCATCTATTTATATTTTAAAAGCATGATTATAAACGCAAACATGATCATACTTTTTCTGATTGAAATCATACTTTACTTGAAACTTTTCCCGATGATTAAGGCCAAAAAAATAATCATATATCTTATTTATGCAATTCATATATTAAGAATTAAGAGTAAAGTAAATTATAGTTGGGGTAAAATTATTTCTTGTTTTATTTTTTTATTGTTTTTTAATTTTATTTTAAATCATGAATTTATGATTAACTAGTGGAGTTGCTGGTTGTGCGTTGTTGAGCCGTATGTTTATAAAAGAAATTCATTTTTTAGTGTATAATTTACAAAAGCATACAAATGTTCATATTATAGTTTTTAGTTGCTGAAATGATTTTTATTTTAATAATAACATTTTGCTATGCACTATAACTAAATGCAACTTTAATTTAGCTTTAATAATTAAATGTAGCTCGTGCTTGTCCATCTAAGTTTAAAATGGACTATATATCACAAGACAATTTTGTAGAATTTTGCTCATAGGTACAAAATCTTGATGTGAGAAAATACTAAACCAGCTCCTTGCAAAACAAGAGAGGATAGAGAAAAACATACTAAACTAGCTCCTTGCAAAACAAGAGAGGATAAAGAAAAATGGTTAGAAAATTCACTAAGCAACCAAAATGAAAATTTGAATTCCGATGATCAATTGTTAACAGTGATATATTGTTGATGAACATGAATACAATATATAGAACCTTCAAGAGTCCAACAAACCCTAACTAGGTTGGGATTCTGTTTATGCAATTAGTTTTAGTTAAAAGCACTTTCCCTAGTTGAAAAATGAGTCAACATTAGACTCACAGACCTAAAATTAGCAAATATCCTAAAATGAACGTGGAGTTATAAATTAGTGAGAACCAATTAATAACTCTCATATACAAAAACTAACATCTTAAACTCATTTAAACTCCAAAATTAGTATTAAAAGTCAACTTTAAAAAAAAAAAGAGGAAATAGAAAAGCGGTGGTTAATTGCTATAAAGTAATGAGAAAGTGTGTATTCACTCTAAAAACCCTGTGTGAGGTAGTACAAATTTATGGAGGAAAAATAGTTGTGTCATCCTACATGTCATCCTAGGTGGTAACCCCAACGAGAAGAAGACCTACTAAAAATAGAAAACCCTAACAATAGAAAAATTTCCAAATTTCCAAATGATAGGGAATGTATAGTGATGAATGGATATTTCTCAGATGTGCCCCTAATAATATGTGGAAGACAATATAGTGATGTTCAGAGTGTAGGTATAATGACGTCCTAATGAACTATTGAGTAAAATGTACCCTAACATCTCCCTAAAGCACAATCGATGAGTATGCTAGTGAATCAGTCCTAACAATCCTCAACCATGTTGGGTACTTATGTACAAGAAAAATGCAATATGCAGTATTGGAAGATTGAGGTGAAAAGGGAAAACATGGTGGGAAGAAAATCTCCCCCTCAAAATGCGACATTGGACCATCGTTGATTTTCATGTTGAGACAATCCTTGTCACAATGTGACGTTAGACCATTGTGGAGCATGGTTAACCATAATTGACCATAATTGACTATATGGTATCTCTAGCATATTTCGCTATTTTGGTATCTTTTGCGGGACAAGCATACTGCGCATGTTGTTATAAAGCCAATTCCAATTACTCAAGATAATAAGCTTTACCCACTTATCCAATTTTGAAAATCAATTAAAAGTGTAGGCAAGTGACTAAGTGAATGCATCACTTGTAGTGGGAACAAGAGTGAAAGCATCATTTGCAATGAGGACATTAGTGAAGGCACTAGATAATGGGGCATATGAAGGTGGTGAAAAAAGAAATGGCTATGCAAAGTAAGAGATAATTCTAGTTGCATTCAAATTTAGTTTATTATTAAGATCAATATATAATTTCTACATTGAAGGGGAAAAGAACCACTATGTTATGATATATTGCTCAGGCCTATAGACTTATTATTACTTAAAGGCATGTAGTCACCCCTATTTTTGGTAGTCAAGGTGTTTTTTCCATCCTTTTTTCTACTCAGATGTTGTAAAATACATAAACTCAATCCTTTGATCAACTACCTCTAGGTCGATTGATACATTCAATGGTTTAAGGTTAATAGAATAATGAATAAGAACATTTTACATTGTCATTGATGGATCAATCTATATGTTTTCTCGGGAAAATACTATTTCTTCCTGTGCAAACAAATCAACAGGATATTTTTAGCATTCCATATTACATATTCATATTTGCGTTGCCTATGTTTCTTATCTAAGTGTGATTCTTAGATGGATATGAACTAATATGTTCACCAAAACTGGTTAAAATCCTTTCAACATTTCCACAAATATCAAACAAAATAATGAAGTTGAATATTTTCCAATATTTGTTAAACCTAAATTGTAATGGCATCCCATGACATGTTTCCACCCCAAGGAAGTACGTTTCCTACTTCTATGAGTGGGGAACTTCAAGGAAGGGTTTGGTGCGTGAAATGAAGAGAAGTGTAGTATGTCAACTTTCTTACAACCATGACCTCTAATGATGACCTATAATATGAAGTTGTATTGCATGTTCGAATAGATGTGACCACTTTTATGAGTAACAAACCTTGAGATGTAACTTGAAAATCCACGTAACACTCTATATTACCCAACAAATAATTGGTAAATTCAAGTAATAGGTGACCTAGGTTGTCTTGGGCCTAATGGTATTTGTGTTATACTATGATCCCATATGATGTAAACCTTGCCAATTTTTATTTCTACACTTAAGATCCTATCAGACCTTTGAGAACCAAATGTATCTATGCTATAGGTGTATTGTTTTTCACATATCGCATTATAATTGGCTAGTGATCAAATTAATTGGGTGAAGTGGAGGGGCTAATGCTACTAATTTGCATAAATGAAACTTTCTATAGATTTTCCTAGTCAATAGTACGTAATTTCCATGACCCAACTAACTTCCAATACTCATTCTCAATCCGAGTTCGCAAATAATGTATATTTGATGTGATCTAGTGATCAATTCCAGCATGAATACAATATGAAGTGTTATATTAAGAGGGAATCCAAAATTCCCATCCTGAAAGTGCTAGTGTGAAATGCATTTTCATGCATTATAGGGGTGCAAGATTCATGACTTTCCTAATTGAATGAATCAAAGTTGGAAGGAAAATGTTGCCATCATTTATAAGTAGCAAAATGTTCTATTATACAAGATGATCCAGGTGGATGTTGGTGGCCACCCACCTATCCCATTTGGATCCCCACAACTGTCTCTTTCAATTTTTCAGTTTCCTTAATTATAGCAGAGTTTACTATTTTTAGCAGTTTTTTGGGTCCTAAACTTCCGGAGCCGTTTTGAGGCCCTAAACGGAGTTTTTTTGGGAAATCTACTGCCAGTGATTTTTTTATTAAAAAATCATCTTTTTTCGTTGTAGTCCTCCGAGGGATCTTTCCAACGGGCTATCATGAGCATCAAACGGAGATAATACGACCAATTCGCGACCCCGGGAAGTTGATGTACCAACTTACACAAAAACGAGGCCCACAATTTGGCGTTTCATCTTCTAGGGTTAGGTTTTGGAATGTGAAGGGTTTTCCATTGTTTCTCAACAATAAATAGGCCTTCGAGCCTCATTATAACACAGTTCAGAACAGTTCAGAGGCATGTAGCCGCCACATCTCTTCTCAGAGATAAACTACCATCGCCCTAGCTGGTTTATTTATATTTCCGGTTGTAAGCATATTTTAGTGTTTTCCATTAATGAAATGAAGTATTATTTACGCTGCATCTTTATTTATATGGTTATCTCTGTATTTTGTTGTGTTCCTATTTAAGTCTAGATCAGTGGTATCAGAGCGGTCTGCTTTTTCTCTGTTTTTCTTTGCACGTCCCCAACGAGGTCAAGATATAAGGAGTTAGGGCTTGAGCTGGTTGAACCTTTGCAAGACTAGCCTCGCAAATCCCGATGGCCTCCGAGATCCTATCAAAATCTTGCTCGAAGAAGCCCTCGAGCGACAACGGAATGCGATGATGGACAGCTTTGCCCAAATCCTTCAGCGGCTACCCAAAAGTGACGCATCGGCTTCTAGCAGCTACTCTGGAAACGCCATGCCCTTTAAGGTACAAGTTAATTTTGAAATCCCCATCTTCGAGGGTCAAATAGACGTAAATTCTGTAGATAAATGGTTAAATCTACTATATGGGTATTTTTCTGTTCGTGAATTTTCAAGTCGGGAAAAGATTGTTTTCGCTCTTCTCAAAGCAGCCCCCCACGTCAAGAACTGGTGGGAAACCTACTGTGAGCAGAAGGATGAAAGTACAGGCTCACTATTTTCAGCCGCATCCACTTGGAATGACTTTCGGGATGCCATCAAGGAGCAGTACTACCCTGTCAAAACCTATGAGGACAAATACATCAAATGGACCACACCGCGGCAGGGACGAGACCAAGATTTGCCAGAGTTCACAAACATTTTTCATACCCTTCGCACACGGTTGGGTATCAAGGACTCTGAGCTCCATCTAGTACTCAAATATTGTGGCTGCCTACATAGATACATCTAGGAAGAGATGGAGTTCTTGAACATCTCCTCACTCGGCACAACATACTGATACGCTATCAAAATCGAGCAAAAGTTCAAACAGAAGAAGCGAGACTTTGGATCTGCAAATCCGAAGCCCAAAGGACAAAGCCAAGGTGGGGTGACCCAAGACAACGCGTCAAAGCTGCAAGAAAAGAACAACACCACGAAGCCAAAGAAGGACACGGGAAAGTGGTGTGAGTTCCACAAGAGTCCCACTCATAACACAAGTGAGTGTCGGACCAAGCAGTCACTGGTAGCCTAGTTGAAGGCTTCCGAATCAAATGCATGTTCCGACCCTGAGCCAGAACCTGACAAGGGGAATCGCAAAGGGAAGTAGATCATTGATGCGGAGCCCAGCACCACTGTTGCCACCACCAAGATCCAGAAGAATGATCCTGAAGACCTAGAGGAGGGGGAGCGCCTTTTCCACTCACAAATGTGGGTGAAGGGTTCACTGCTGTAATTCATTATTGATAGTGGGAGCGAGAAGAACCTCGTTTCAGCCGAGGTCGTGAAGCAGTTGGGCCTACCAACTACACCACACCCGTAGCCATACAGTATCGGGTGGCTTCATGAAGGACGAGATCTCAAAGTTCACCAACCGTGCCGCCTTTCCTATAGCATCAAGCCCTTCACAAACGAGGTATTGTGTGATGTTACACCTCTTGATGTTTGTGATGTACTATTAGGCCAACCATACTTGTGGAAGTGACATGTTGTGTATGAGTCAAGGCCTCATGCTGTCATTATTTCTTTGGATAATTCATTATACAGGATACCGGAGGTAGCCCCACCTACCGCCAACTCTTTGATCTTTGCTAAGAAAGGCAGCAAGCTCATCTCCCAGACTAGGAAATTTATTTCCTGTTTGGTTCACTCCCAAAGTAAGGGGAAGATCGTTGCTACATCCATGACCCTCGCAAAGGGTTCCTCCAAGCAGCAGTAGCAGCAAAGGGATATGATCATGACAGAACACAGAAACAACTTCTCCTCACCCACAGAGGTACCACACAAGTTTCAGGTGGGCAACAAAGTTTGGTTGCATCTGCAGAGAGAATGCCTTACTAGAACCCATCAGAAACTCTAACCACTCCGACATGGTCCTTACACTAGTAACAAGGCTACGGGCAACAAAGCTTTGAAGCACAACATTCCTCCATTCCTTCGCTTGCATCGAGTGTTCAATGTGGACCGTCATTGACCATGCTTCCCACCATATCTGTACACATCAGAGATTGCATAACAGCTCACCAAAGACCCAGCTCAGCAGAAGCTTCCTCATCTCAGGGAGGAACTCAACGCAATGGGGACCATTGCTTCCTAAGGGGGGAGGAATGATCCATGTGGATGTTGGTGGCCACCCACCTATCCCATTTGGACCCCCACAACTATCTCTTTCAATTTCTCAGTTTCCTTAATTATAGCACAGTTTACTATTTTTAGCAGTTTTTCGGGTCCTAAACTTCCGGAGCCGTTTTGAGGCCCTAAACGACGTTTTTTGGGAAATCTACTGCCAACGATTTCCCTATCAAAAAATTTCACCTCTTTCATTTTAGTCCTTGGAGAGATCTTTCCAACGGGCTATCATGCGCATCAAACGGAGATAATACGACCAATTCGCGACCCCGGGAAGTTGATGTACCAACTTACACAAAAATGGGGCCCATAATTTGGTGTTTTGTCTTCTAGGGTTAGGTTTTGGAATGTGAAGGGTTTTCCATTTTTTATCAACAATAAATAGGCCTTCGAGCCTCATTGTAACACAGTTCAGAACAGTTCAGAGGCATGTAGCCACCACATCTCTTCTCAGAGATAAGCTACCATCGCCCTGGCTGGTTTATTTCTATTTTCAGTTGTAAGCATATTTCAGTATTTTCCATTAATGAAATGAAGTATTATTTCCGTTGCATCTTTGTGTATATGGTTATCTCTGTATTTTGTTGTGTTCCTGTTTAAGTCTGGATCACAAGACAATGAAAATATATTATTCAACATCATCGCTATGAATTTCTCAACCAAGGTTAAGAATAAAGAAGCAACAAAACATAACCAATAATTTTTTTTAGACACTATTAGAAGTGTATATATAACATAGAAAACCTAAAAATGTCCAGCTTCTTAATAAACAAAATAAGACAATGAATACCGGTGTAGAAAAAGGTAAGAGATAAACAATATTAATAGCCTCTATTTTCCTCTTTATTTTTACCAATGCAATAACTCTTATAAATCAGTTAATTGAGTAAATAGTAGGAACATGTCCTATACTATACTTCATGCATAATATGTTACATCAAATTCAAATCAATATGATTTATATACTTATAACATTATTTCTCTCGCCAAGTGAAAGCTATTTACATTTTATGTAGTGTTTTCTATACACGTATCATAATATTAAATCAATTTTATGTTTCAACATCCTCCATATGGAAACACGCAAAGCGACATGCACCAAGGCTCTCTAGCATAACTATCAACTTGCATTTAATGCATTTTTTTTTCACCGATATGATCATTTTAAATTAATTTTTTATTTCAACATCGACCATAGGGATACATGTGAAGAGATGTGCATCGAAGCTCTCATGCTTTAAATGCTTATAGTTAAAAATTATAGATCCAAGAGGCTTATTGAGCTGAGAGGCTTATTCTACAATATAGTATGAGGGGATGTGTAAGTATGTCAGTCCATCCATACCCTTTAAAATAAAAATAAAAAATATTTTTTTTTTGTTTAAAATAGAAAAATAATGTCAACTATAATAAAAAAATAATAATATGATGTAAGGTAATTATAAGTAAAATAATGTATATGTTTAGATGTGACATTTTCAAAAATATTTCAACCAGATATTTAAATAAACTATTTGAATATCCATGTTAACTAATTTATGTCAATATAGACTTCATATATATCTATATATAGAAAGAAAAAAATTAAAACACAAAATATTTTAATGTGGGTTATAAATAAAATATTTTAATACGAATTAATATTGAAATATACTTAAAAATACATTAATAATAAAAAAAACCAATTTTAATTTGCATGCTAATATTGATAAAATGTCTAGATGTACATGTTTATATAAAATGTTTTAATATCAATTATGTGTGTGTGTGTGTGTGTGTGTATATATATATATATATATATATATATATATATATATATTTATATATATAATATATCATAAAAAGATTAAGTTTTTCTGGTTACAACTTTTATTTGGTGCAATATTTTAACATTGTATTTTGCACTCTAAAAAATTTGCACCTTTCTCCACATTGTGTGTGGAAGAGAAAGAGATTATGTGCACTAGGGTGGGGCATAGTATAATGTTGACCCGCATTTACGTGGTAAACAACACCTATAAACCACCAAACGAGCTACTAATAATTACACAAAGGTAGTGAAAAACACATGGTATGCATATGTCAATTTGCATGTTCATCACCATTTGCATGGTCTTCTGCCTTGTGGGTCTTCTCATTAGGGTTTTTGATGTCTAGTGGCACTGGGTTACAACTTGTGATTAAGATATTGATCTGAAAATGGGGCTCTTAGGCTTCTTGTTTAACTTACAAGAACCTCTCCCACTTCCAAAGCTTTAAAATTTTCCCAAGTCTATTTGATTAACCAATGCGGAATTAAGAAATGCTTGAAAATATGGGTGTATGCTTGTATTTGTTTTCAAATGATTACTTGCTTTAATTTATGTTGTTATGTTGTAAATTAATGTGTTGATACTGAAGTATAAATACATATAACAGTAAAAAAAAATAGCAGAGATAATGTAGCAATAAAACAAACATAGAAAAGTGAGTTAATTTGGAGTTCACCCAAAACTCTTGGGCTACGTCTCCGTGAGCTCTTGTAAACTCAACCAGGCTCTCTAGGATTATGGTATTAGTCTTTTTTACAAGCTCTTTGCCCAACTCCTGCTGTTCTCACACAAAAATAGTGGGTCCAGACACCATTTAATCCCCTTAGATCTTGAAGCTCTAGCTTTTGGCTCTTTGTTCTTGGCTCTGGCTCTTTGGCTTTTGGTTCTAGCTCTTGGCTTTGACTCTAGCTCTTTGGCTTTAGTTTGGGCTCTTAGCTCTGACTCTGGCTCTTGGCTCTGGCTCTCTAGCTCTCTGGCTCTAGCTTCTTTCTACCTTCTAAAACCTTCGGCTCTAGCTTCTGTCCACCTTCTACAACCTTCAACTCCCTGGATTTTCACTTGAACTTCAAGTGACCCGAAAGGCTCCCTCAGCTACTCTTTTTCTTCCGCGCTGCCTCTTTGGCTTCTACGCTGCCTCTTTGGCTTCTGCTTCATAGCAAATCCCCAACAACAACCTTCAACAGCAACTTGGCCACCAACAATTCAATAGCCCATAGTCTTTAATATTCATGGCTTAAAAGCCAAATCGCGTTGCCTATTCATTGTCCCTCTTGGGCTCCCTATCTTCCAGTCATTCCTTTGTCCCCAAGCATGAGGAATCATTCCCTTTTCACCTTTGTGGCTCTTTGTTCTCTGTTCGTTCCTCTCTCTGCAATCAAACCTCTACGACTCTACGTCTTACATAACACATCCCTGTTACAAAACGCATAATTGTAATATAATGCCCACTTACAGCGTGGCACAAGGAATGGAAGCCGTTTTTACAGTGGAAAATACATAGAGGCCTTTGTTTCAAACAAATTCCCAAAAATGGAACAGAATTTCAATACACAGAGATATTTGGAATTACATAGGAAAATATGAGCGGAAAGACTTAAGTCAGATCTCAAAGGGATATAGATCTGCATATATAATATTTTGGGTCCACATGTATCACATATTGCATGTCACTAAGGCCTACACCTTTGTATTTTTATAATTGCATTAAAACGTCACAAGTCCTGCTTATGTCGTGATTTCCCTTTGTATTGAAAATACATAAAAGAAACATTGAAAATCCCGCTTACTAGACTCGAGATTATATTTATTTATATTTTGGAAACCCTTCAGGTCTGGTTCCGATCACAGTCGCAAGTTGCATGGCCCGGGGTCCTTCCCTTTTGGGATCGTTGATAGCCATCCATCGATATCGGTGATCGCAGTCGCAAGTCGCATTGGCCCAGGGCCTTTCCTTTGCATTTAAGCGATGCGATATTTCAACGATTATATGCCGCAATGCCTTAAGACCTGAGGTCCCTCTTTTATATAGTCATCTGCTGATGTGATATCAATGCTTCATTGCTATGGTTCGCTCCCGTCCATTGATCTTTTAGATCTAATGCCCCTTGAGCATTAATTCCTCATTTCCTCTTAGATCAATCAGAGTGGGCCAAGTGGCCCAGTCCTGGCCTACCATGTGTCAGTTATGGATTGGCCTGTGAGCCTATACTAAAAATCAAAATTTCAATATAGTTCAAAATTTAATGAAATTGCCTCCTTTTCTAAGGACATTGGGCAATTTTCATTTTACAATAACTCCTTCATCCAGAGTCTGTTTTTGCCCACTCAAATTGCGTTGGATTCAGAATGAAGGGATCTTTGAAATGAGATTATTTCTGAGAGCAGCCTGTGATTTTCATTTTCCTCTGATTTGCAAAGGATTTGTGCCATTTGGCACATTTCACCTCTTGCATGAAGTCTTTTAAACTTAAAGGTTTATCCAGGATCCATTTCTGGATCACACCTTCCCACTAAAAGAACTTTTGGTCTCCAAAATATTGATATACTGATCTGAATAGTAAATGAGAGTGACTCACCCTCTTGTTTCAGCCTCCCTACACCTGCCTTTTCATAGTGCCTCTGAACCAAAGTTTCTGACCACTTCCCTTCTTGGATGGGCTGGTCTTCCTGGGAGGAACTGTCTTCCTCCATGCCTTCTTGTGGAACTTCTACTGAAATGGTCATAGAAGGTAGTTTGAGATTCTTTGCCTTGATCATTGATCCAAGATGGCTCAACAAATGTGAAGTACATCTACTCCATAAAACTTCCATTTGTACCTGTTTGACAATATCTGCATAGAAATGATGGACTAGATAACAAGCCCACAAAACATGCCTTTAAACAGATGACCCTTAAGTCAGACATGTATAAAAAGACACTTAGGAATCTTTTTTAAAAGATGAAACACTCCATCACTATCTCCATTTGGAGACCAAGTTAACTTATTTCAAGTCAACATGGGATCACATGCATGTCAAAGCAATCAACCCTGCAAGTTAATTATACATACATGTTCAAAAACAAGGTAATCATCAACATCCTTGTACTCATGCATGCATTTCATCCTTGAAATTTCACTTAAGCAAACTGTACTTTTGAAGTTGTAATGAAATATAATGTAGATGCATCAATAGACATGCAATCTTAATCGGATAAGAACTCTAATTGTTCCTTACCAAACCCTTTCAAAGGTACTACCCTTGATTGCACATCAGTATCAACATGTGAATCATTTTGAGACACAGTATTCATGGAATCTCCACTTCCATTTCTGCCATCTTCTTTTTCCACTTTCTTTAGCTTTGGTGGAAGCATTGTTGGATTCAGTGTCCAACACTTTGTAGCAAGATGTCCTTGCTTATGGCAGTAAGTGCACTGCATGTGCATCCTCTTGATAAGATTTTTTTTCTTGTCCAATGGACCTTTGGCTGCTTGCTTCTTTTCCTTCTTCTTCTTCCTGTATGCGGCCATTCTCTTCCAGCATCTAGAAACATCATGGTTATCCAAACCACAAAAGGAACATGCAACTCTTTCCCCATACTTATGTGGAAATTTATCATGCTTTGCAAAATCAAAAGGAACATAATTAGAACCCTTTATACCTATCTCTTTCACCTTTATTGCCTTCATGAGGAGGTGAAGCAAATGAAGGAGTGGCTCCCTTTGGAACACCATTCAACTCTTCAAGGCTGTTAGAGTCTCCCCAACTCTCTGGTTCAAGTGTGTGCTTTTGAACACCTACATCCTACAATTGATGTTTCAATCTATTGTATTCCTCTTGGATACAACCTTCACACTTCTGAGGTAGAGGACATGAAATGAAACTCCTTCTTGGGATTGTTTCAATGGCTTTCATGGTAGCTTTGGAATTCTCTCCATAAGACTGTCCATATTCAAGGCCCAAATATTTAGGCCTTTCCTCAACCATTATTGGTTTAACAATACTTTGTGCATGCTTTCCCAAGCTCTTTCCTTCATAGCCCATCTTGGACATTAGCTTGGAACCTATGCCTTTAGTATGTTTCTCAAAAGAACCAATACAAGCATTCTTAGAGGAATTTGAAGACAAACTGGAATGGCTTACCTCTTCTTCAAGTTGATACTTGACTAAGGCTTCTTAGGCAGCAAAGAGCTACGTTTCTAACTCATGCATCCTTTTCAGGTTCATATTTTCAATATGAAGTTGCCTCTACATTTCCTATAATTTGTCAACAAGCAACTGCTTCTCTTCCTTCATGGAATTTAGTTTCTTTCTAAGCATGCTATTCTTCCTTCCATCCTCATACATTTCTCTCACCATATCCATCATGGTGGATAATTCTTGCTTCATATCTTCATCAAAGAGTCTTGTAAAGAGAGCAGAATTTGAGGACCCACTTGTAGAAGTTGTCATTATGCCAATGAAAAAAAACTTCAACAAGATAAATAAAGATCGTATTTAAGCAACCTCTTGCAACAAACCTCTTGTTCTTTGAATTGCCTTGAGGTCCTTTGGGATAGAATAATGCCTTCATCCCTTCTCCTTCTTGTCCTTCCTGGACTGAGCTATCAATAGCTTTCCCTTCACCTCTACAAACTCAACAAATAGTCAGCCTGCAAACAAGCATACAATCAACCTCTTGCTGTTCAAACACCTTTCAGACAAGCAGTGTTTTCTCTATCAATCAATCATTCTGATATAACCTTCCTTGAAGGTGGGCTTAATCAATCTTAAGCTAAAATACCACCTGATTTGAAAATGGGACTCTTAGGCTTCTTGTTTAACTTACAAGAACCTCTCCCACTTCCAAAGCTTTAAAATTTTCCCAAGTCTATTTGATTAACCAATGCAAAATTAAGAAATGCTTGAAAATATGGGTGTATGCTTGTATTTGTTTTCAATTGATTACTTGTTTTAATTTATGTTGTTATGTTGTAAATTAGTGTTGATACTGATGTATAAATACATATAACATAAAAAAATAGCAGAGATAATGCAGCAATAAAACACACACAGAAACAACGATTTAATTTGGAGTTCACACAAAACTCTTGGGCTACGTATCTATGAGCTCTAGTTAACACAACTGGGTTCTCTGGGATTATGGTATTAGTCTTTTTTACAAGCTCTTGGCCCAACTCCTGTTGTTCTTACACAAAAACACTGGGTCCATACACCATTTAATCCCCTTGGCTCTTGAAGCTCTGGATTTTGGCTCTTGGCTCTTGGCTCTGGCTCTTTGGCTCTTGGTTTTGGCTCATGGCTCTGACTCTGGCTCTTGGCTCTGGCTCTCTGGCTCTCTGGCTCTTCTGCTTTGGCTTTTGTCTGCCTTCTACAACCTTCAAATCCCTAGCTTTTCACTTGAACTTCAAGTGACCCCAAAGGCTTCCTTAGCTGCTCTTTTTCTTCTGTGCTACCTCTTTGGCTTCTACGCTGCCTCTTTGGCTTCTGCTTCACAGTAAAGCCCCAACAACAACCTTAAACAACAACTTGGCCACCAACATTCAACAGCTCACATTCTTTGACATTCATGGCTTAAGAGCCAAATCACATTGCCTGTTCATTGTCCCTCTCAGGCTCCCTATCTTCTAGCCGTTCCTTTGTCCCCAATCATGAGGAATCATTCCCTTTTTGCCTTTGTGGCTCTCTATTCTGTGTTCATTCCTCTCTCTACAATCAATCCTCTGCGGCTCTACGTCTTGCATAATACATCACTATTACAAAACACATCATTGTAATATAATGCCCGCTTACAGCATGGCACAACGAATGGAAGTCGTTTTTACTGTGGAAAATATATAGAGGCCTTTGTTTTAGACAAATTCCCAAAAATGGAACAGAATTCCAATAAACAGAGATATTCGAAATTACATAGGAAAATATGAGCGGAAAGACTTAAGTCAGATCTCAAAGGGATATAGATCCGCATATATAATATTTTGGGTCCGCGCATATCACATATCACATGTCGCTAAGGCCTACCCCTTTGTATTTTTAGAATTGCATTAAAACACTATTAGTCTTGCTTATGTCGTGATTTCCCTTTATATTGAAAATACATAAAAAAAACATTGAAAATCCTGCTTACCGGACTTGAGATTATATTTATTTATATTTCAAAACCCCTTTGGGTCCGGTTCTAATCACAGTTGCAAGTCGCATCGCCCAGGGTCCTTCCCTTTTAGGATCGCTGACAGTGATCTGCCGATATCGATGATCGCAGTTGCAAGTCGCATCGGCCCAGGGTCCTTCCCTTTTGGGATTGCCAATAGTGATCCGCCGATATCGGCGATCGAAATCACAAGTCACATCGACCCGGGGCCTTTCCTTTGGATTTAAGCGATGCGATATTTCAGCAATCACATGCCGTGATGCCTTAAGACATGAGGTCTCTCCTTTATATATCCATCCGCCAATGCGATACCAATGCTTCATTGTTGCGGTTCGCTCCCATCCATTAATCTTTTAGATCCAACGGCCCTTGAGCATTAATGCTTCATTTCCTCTTAGACCAATCAAAGTGGGCCACGTGGCCCAATCTCAACCTACCATGTGTCAGTTGTGGATTGGCCCATGAGCCTATACTAAAAATCAAAATTTTCAATATAGTTCAAAATTTAATCAAATTGCCTCCTTTTCTAAGGACATTAGGTAATTTTCATTTTACAATAACTCCTTCATTCGAGGTCCATTTTTTCCCATTCAAATTGTGTTGGATTCAAAATGAAGGGATCTTTGAAATGAGACTATTTCTGAGAGCAGCCTGGAATTTTTATTTTCCTTTTATTTACAAAAGATTTGTGCCATTTGTCACCTTTCACTTCTTGCATGAAGTCTTTTAGACTTAGAGGTTTATCCAGGATCCATTTTTGGATCAGGTACCTTTTGAATGCCATAGATATCATTGGGGTATGATGGTAGAAATTATTTAATCAAAGAGTGTGAAGAGCCATGAGCATGATGATCACTTTAACTCTTTCCTCCTATGTTTGTGGATCTCGATTGCTAGTGATTGACCTTGCTTTATCACATCAACAAAGAGCCTAAAGAACCCATTTTGTAGCTACATATGAACGGAGCAAAGATGCAATTTCTTTTGAGGCAAGGAAGCATAAAAATGAGTACCAAAGAGGAAAATGGTTGTAGTCTGGTAAAGACCAATTTAGATAACAACCTATAAGGTTCAATTGATATGGGACATTCAGTGAAAATGGTTCAAGCAAGGAAGAAGATATATGTTCTTCCTCTTCACCACTAAAGAGTAGTTTGGGCTCTTTATTAGTGGGTCGAAGTCTAGTTTTCATAAGATGACACCAAATATATTTTATGGAGTAATTTATTAGTAAATAATATTAGATTAATGTTGTAATATGATGGAGTCAAGTCTTACTAGCACAACTGTTTGAGAATGGTTCTCGTCAGCAAAGCGACCTAGGATCAAATCTCATGGGGGGTGGTTGTGCCCTGTGGTTGGAGGAGGATACTTGTATTATGAAACCAGCTTCAGGAAAGATCGAAAAGATAGATCAACGCCTTAGAATTCAGCCTCTTCAAGGGGGCAACATCCTTTACATTACATAAATGAACAATTCTTCGATGATTCAAATGACAAAACCTCCTTTCTATATACAGGAGTCTAAGG
>APFE030704711.1:0-10060 GCA_000404065.3 Pinus taeda | reverse complement strand
ATAAATACTAAACTAAGCTAACAAACTACAAAATTAAAATGCTACTAAATTGGTATAATCCGATCTTAAATATCTCTCCCACAGTGATCTGGTAATCGGCAGGGACGATTCATCCTTCTAGCTGTTTTCCCTTTGTCCTGAGTTGGCATATCGCCAGCATTGGCTCCACTTCTTGAGGGCGGCTAAGACGAGAATTGATTTGAGCAGCATAGGTGGCATCATGTATATCGGGAATGATACACCCGATTGAATCCATCATGCATTTGAGAGCAGCTCTCTGACTGTATGGTTTTACTAGGAACAACCAATAGGTGTCCCAAGTTAAAATTTTAATCCCTGAGATCAATCTCCCATTCTTTTCTAGCTATTGTTTACATGACTGCTCCAATGTCTTGGCTGATAATAGTTTACCTAGTGTACATTGAGAAATCATGTTAGATAAATAGAGAATATTATTGATCAAGTCAATTAAATTGCTCGTAGATAACTTGCATCTGGAAACAACTCTCTCTGTTTTCATTAATTGGGACTGCCACTCTGTGAATAGGATTTCCTTATGGGATTCTAAGATTTTGGGCAAGTTTGCCGCCTGTCCCTCATTAGAGTCCTGCCAAGTAAGAAAATCTGTCAAAGTGTCTTCAGCTTGCTCTAAATCCTGCCTGGCATCGACTGAATTATCTATTATAGATGTTGTTATGTCACATAAAGGTTCAACTTGGGTGATTTCATGACATAACAATCTTATTTGTGTTATTAATGCCTTGTTAATTTGCATTGCCTCTGATTTGAACTCGGCAGGCTGGGGAAGACTCTTGAACCTTTCTACTTGAGCTGATAATTGAGCAATTTGCTCATATTTTGTCTTTGCCATCTATTCATTCATTGCCTTCAACTTTGATAATGCCTCAGATAGTTCCTTCTGTCTCTGGATTTCTCCCGAATCGATCCTTTGCTTCTCTTCATGCAACTATTTGTTTAGCTGGTTGTTTAACTGTTGTTGTGTGGACAGTTGATCTTGTAGTTGTTATGACTTCTGTTGCTCTTCCGATAGCTGTGCTTGTAATGAAGCGATCGCTTGATCCTTTTCTTTCAATAAATTGCTTACCTCCGATGCCTTATCCATGGTGGCTTCCGAATAGGCACCGGCATATTGAGATAACTTTGTCAGGTCATCAGAGGGGTCAAATTCTTCTCTCCATACCACATTGGCTGTTATTGTTTGTTCAGGGAACAGAGAAGGTTGATCAATCGTTCTCCTTTTCCACTGTCACTTTATTACAGCCCTGTGTTTTGGGCTATAGAAAACATCTAGCGGAGGAATGTCCTCCACCTGCAAAATAATTTGATCGAAAGGATTCTTCGGAATTATTTCTACTACTGTAATTTGGGGTAGACCACTGGTTCCTTTGCTTGGAAACTCCATTGATGATGTATCTTGTGTATCGGCAGCTTTGGATGTTTCGGCGTCCGTTGAGGTCTCAAGATTGCCTATAATTGTATTAAATTATTGCCATTCTTCGAGAAATCTTGGGTCCACTTGAGTATCAACATTCATTTCCTTGCTGCTCTGTTCCTGCTATCTTTGCTGTTCTTCTTCCCTTATTCTCTCCTGTTCTTTCTTTTCTGCTTCCTCTCTACCTTTCCTCTTTGCCTCTTCTTGTTCTTTCCTCTGTGCCTCTTCCTGTTCTAACCTCCAGATTTCCTCCTTCTCTCTTCTCTGGACTTCTTCAAAGCTTTCGGATGTAGCAGGAGGTTTGCTAGTAAGCTGCTGCTCAGGCTCGCTTGACTGTATCATCGGGGTAGTAGCTAACAGATCTAGAGGCAAAGTTTGCAACCTCTGTTCTCTAAGTTTATTAAATTCTACTAACCCGTCATCACGGTATCTCATTCTAGCTAGATGTTGCACTTGGAAGATTGACTCGGCGGAGGAGAACAAGTCATCGAACTCATCTTCCTTATGTTCAAATTTAGTAAGCTTGGCTTGATCTAGGGCATTATAGATGACTTTCTTCTGGTCGAAATGTCTATTAGGCATAGTGGCGAGACTTAGGATGTTAATTTTTTCTGCTTCTTTCTCTGCATGTTTATAATCATGCAGAGTATAGACGCCACACCTAAGAGGAAAAGGAGGCCAAACTTGCTTCTTTGAATTTCTGAGAGTTTTCATGGCTGATGCAGTTGTAAGCTGATATGCTATTTCGTGAGCTAATAGCTTATCTGGTATGTACAAGGGGAGGACATGAGGTCTGGCCTGACTGCCAAAAACTCTTACATAGGTGAATCTTTCTTCTCCAAACCAGGTTCCTAGGGCTGTCAAGTCAATCTTAGCCTGAGAGGAGATCTTAGGGGCAGGTTTCTCAAAAATTGCATAGTAAATAGGTAGCATGAATCCATTGCCGACTTAGTATAAATGGTGTTTATAATGATCTTTCCATAGTTTCTGGTGGTAGATATGAATAGGCATAGGGTCTTGTGGAGTCCATCTCCACCCTAACACAGGAAACTCGAAATTGAAATAGAGGGTATCCAAAATATAGGCACTAAAATAAAATGGAAGGATGAACCTATCAGTAACATGAGATTTGTTTCTGAATTCAAGAATAGTCGTAGCCAACTTATCCGATAATATAGTCCCCCAATCCATGATTTCACTATTACATGCCGCTTCCATCAAAGGAACCATTTCTATGGAAAATTTTGAAGAATCATGTAATCCCCACAATCGACACATCATGACTCCAGCATAACAATAAGAAGAGCATAAGGAGTCGACAGAGTACTTACCCGAAGACTCTTGTTTGTGTTTCATCGGGTTCTGTCTCCATTCTCGTATAGGCGCTGACTCGGTAACATTTTCATCTCGAAACTTCTCCAGAAATGCTTTATTGTACTTCTTCTCTGGTTCGGGCAAATGGTACATTTGTCTGAAATCATTGGGCTGAAATGAACCAAATACTCTCCCATCAAAAATGTAGAATGTTCTGTCCGTAATTGGAATTTCCTCAATTGCCCATCTCACCGCATCCGTATACGGAAGAATTTGCTCTTGAGCTGCTATCCTATGTAGGTAGGAATCAACCAAATCTTTTAAAGTAGCATCAGATTTCTGGCTTGAACCTGTTGAAGCTTGCACCGATGTTTGCTGAGGTTCCTCGGCTTCAACCAGGTTGTAAATATTTTGCCAAGTAGTGCTGCCAAGGCCGAGACATGTGGTATCTGAGATTAATCCCTTCTTTCTTGGTCCCAGATCGGTGGCATGTTGTCCTATTACCATAGAAGCCGAAGGCGTTCCAGACTTATTAGATTTCTTTCCCATTTGGTCTGGAATTGTTACTGTGGAAAAACTTTGCGTAAGAGAAAAATGAATGTAATGTAGAGAGAAGATGGCGAAAACCAAGTATGAGGGAATTGTGTCAATCAATGAATAATGGAAGATTTATCATAAGGCTCCCGCGGATACAATCTCTGAAAGGATTTAGGCATAACTGCTCATTAATTGGCTATTAAAGCCTGCCAATTATTTAAACGCTCATTATATCCTTTATTTGGCGAATAATGGTTTAAGCGTGGATTTGATTTTTTGGCGGTTGGACGCGAGAGAATCTCTATCGGGAAGAGAAAAGGATTTCAATGATAATTAATATATAATATAGCGAAATCATATTGATCCTTTTCGAAAGTCGCGTTTGGATTCATCGCAATCGGCAATCCAGAGACAGAAGGAACTATCTGAGGCATTATCAAAGTTGAAGGCGATCAATGAAGAGATGGCAAAAACAAAAGATGAGCAAATTGCTCAATTATCAGCTCAAGTAGAAAGGTTCAAGAGTCTTCCCCAGCCTGCCGAGTTCAGAGCAGAGGCAATGCAAATTAACAACGCATTAATAACACAAATAAGATTATTATGTCATGAAATCGCCCAAGTTGAACCTTTATGCGACATAACAACATCTATAATAGATAAGTCAGTCGATGACAGGCAGGATTTAGAGCAAGCCAAAGACACTTTGACAGATTTTCTTACTTGGCAGGACTCTAATGAGGGACAGGCGGCAAACTTGCCCAAAATCTTAGAATCCCATAAGGAAATCCTATTCACAGAGTGGGAGTCCCAATTAATGAAAGCAGAGAGAGCTGTTTCCAGATGCAAGTTATCTACGAGCAATTTAATTGACTTGATCAATAACACTCTCTATTTATCTAACATGATTTCTCAATGTACATCAGGTAAACTATTATCAGCCAAGACATTGGAGCAGTCATGTAACCAAGAGCTAGAAAAGAATGGGAGATTGATCTCAGGGATTAAAAGTTTAACCTGGGACACCTATTGGTTGTTCCTAGTAAAACCATACAGTCAAAGAGCCGCCCTCAAATGCATGACAGATGTAATAGGGTGTATCATTCCCGATATACATGAAGCCACCTATGCTGCTCAAATCAATTCTCATCTCAACCGCCCTCAAGAAGTGGAGCCAATACTGGCGATATGCCAACTAAGGACAAAGGGAAAACAACGAGAAGGATGAATCATCGCTGCCGATTACCAGATCACTGTGGGAGAGATATTTAAGATCGAATTATACCAATTTAGTAGCATTTTAATTTTGTAGTTTGTTATCTTAGTTTAGTATTTATAGACCCATTCATGTATTTAGAAAGGGTCATAAGTTTTTGTATATGACTTAAGCCTGAAGTTGCACTACTGTACTTCAGGCATATTCTTTTATGAAGACTGGACCAAATTTTCCAAATTTTGATAATGAAGCTTTGATGTGAATGTGCACTATTTCCTTTATTTAAAAGTATTTCTGAATCGGAAGAAGGAATTCAAATTGCGATTGGCGTAGGGAATAATTTGCAGCTCATATGGTACTATTATCTATGTCTGGATTTATTCCTTTTATGTGAATTGTTGTTTGGTCATTTTTGCTATTATTGAATATGTGAATGTGTTTTAACAGTAAACTTTATACTTTCCACTATTGGATGTTTATAGTCTGCTATTCTCTCAATCATGCATGTATCAGTAATATAAAAGAGAAGTGTAATATTGTTTTATCAATTACTTCATTCAACTATTTGAATGAAGCAATTATCATTTAAATGAATGTCTTTGTTTATTGCATAGTGTCATCTATATGCCTATTAGCAAACACAGATTATTAAACGTTGCACTTAAAGAATAGAAGCTTCCCGGGATAAAATAGTCATTTACGTTTTCGTTCTTAGAATAATCCCTCCACTTATTAGTACTTATTAGAAAACCAATCATTCATTCACCCTATTTTATTCATTACTGGGAAACTGGTCCCATTATATCCAGTCGGAGCCACCATTCCAAACGGAAAAGGAGCTGTATTAAGGTCCAGACCGGGTGGTTATCCCCCGATGTTGATGTAACGATTTTGGGGGCATCAACATTTCTGGTGCTAGAATGAGGGAATACACTATGAATGGTGAGTAAGTCAAAACCTACAGACCATTCACAGAGTAAATCACCCTCCACCTCTCCTCGGACCTCTCGTTTGCACTCTAAAATACCAGTATCCAGACGAGAAGAAGAAGGATCAACTACCACTGCTCAACCCCATCATACTTCAGAACGTTTAAGTCCAGAGTCCCCTGAAGTTCAGTCTATCATCCAGAAACTTCCAGGCTTCTCCATTTCACCTCCTAGATCTGAAGTATCACAAGGCAGTCAGACTTCGCAATTCCGCCTACCTCATCATCTTACCAGACTTCAAAGTGGAAAACTCGGTATTGAAACACTTGAGTTACCTTTACCCCAAAGGAAAAGGATTACAAAGAACACTGAAGGTTCTGGTAGTGAAACCTTTTCTCCATCATCTTCCATCTCATCATCTCCAGTGCGAAGTCAAACACCCACTTCACCATTACATATTATTGTTCACCAGGGGACCTCACCTTCAACATCACAATATTTTCAGTCTTCATTTCCACCTCCTCCCCAAACACCTGGAACACCACAGGCAATCGTTGGTACTCCCAAAATGGCTCAGACCCCATGGAGAAGTCCTGGTGCTTCACTATGCCTGCGCCTTTACATCTGTTACCTGATTATCCTGAGCAATGGTTACCAAAGTTTAATCCAGATGCTGGAACATTAGCTGAGGAACACATAAATAATTTCATGTTGTTAGTTAATTTGAAGGGAGTAACAGAAGAAGATGTTGTAGTTAGACTTTTCCCCTACACATTACAAGGATCAGCTGGGTCTTGGTATTTTTCCTTGCCCTCTGGATCCATTACCAGTTGGAATATCTTTTAGGAACAGTTTCTTACCAAATACCACGATGATAGATCCTTGGCTACGCTCATTAATGACCTTTCCAATCTAAGGATCGAGTCAAGAGAACCCATTAAGGAGTTTAACTCCCGATTTAACAAACTCTTGAATAAAATCCCTACCGATGACAAGCCAAGTGAACAAATTATAAGCGAGTGGTACATTACAGCCTTACCTTCAAATATAGCCATTTTTGTAGATAGGGCTAAAAAACCTACAATGGCCGAAAACATGAAAGAAGCCCTCGCTGTCGAAAAACATGTAATCACTTTGGAAAAGAAAGCTACTCTCGAGGAAAGGAAATCCAAAAAAGTGTCTTTCAAGGATGATTCAAAGAAGAAAATCACCAAAGATCCATACGATATGGAGGGCCTTCAAAAAGTCCTCAAAACCATGTCAAATGAAATGGTTGAAATTAAAAAGCAAGTAGCAGAGTCCTCAACAAAGAAACATTATAGGAATTTTAAGAAACCTGAGTCAAAGCCTCCAAATGTTATACCCTATGCAGATTCAGATTCTGAGGAAGAAGAAGAAGAAGAAACAATTGCACCATCCGATGAATTCGAAGAAGAGGAAGTCGTTGAATGCCATGGAATGTGGGACTTCATATTGCCTAACTCCGATACCGAAGCTGAAAAAGAAGCCTTTCCTGTGACTACCAGGAGTAAAAGTACTCTTGAACCTGTCCAGGCAAGTTCAAAGAAAAGGAGTGCAGGTACCAATACTACAAAGAAAAAGGTACCCACAAGGAAGCCAGCTGCAACAGTACCCCAAAATCAACCGTCATCCTCCAATATACCTACATCATCTAAGATGTTGGTAGTATCGGATTCAATGGACTATAATATTGTTGATGATATGAAAAATACTAAGGCAAGCATCACCATGTTTGAACTCAGCAAATTAAAACATCAACAAAAATTGCTTCTCAAATAACTTAATGCAGTTCCTTCTTCGTCTCTTCTCAGTACTAAAGCCGCAAGTGATTCAGGACAACCACCTTCTAGTAGAGTTGAGGCAACTGATACAATTCTAATTGGAGCAAATCAAATTCCCATACCCCTCCTTTCCTCTTAACGTACGAAATCTACAATTGAAATCTACATAACTGCTTGATTGACTCTGGGGCATCATCCAATATAATGCTTCAGTTTGTTCTAAACTGAACATGGAACCCCAGAAGTCCTCAATTTACATTGTGCAGTTAGATAGAACCAAAGTCCAGGTTTTAGGGGAAATAAACTCTGTTACAATCAGGTTATCAGCTAATCCACGAGTGGTTCAGAGAATTGATATCTTAATCGCTGATATACCTGAGTTTTATGGTTTAATCTTGAGCAGGGATTGGTTTGAAAAGCTCCACGGGTATATTTCTACTGATTAGTCTCATATGTGGCTGCCCTACAAAGGAAAGCCAAAACAAATAAAAATTAATCGGGAGAAACACATGACCCATACTGTTACAGAGTTCGAACAAGAGAATCAACCAGTTGCATTTAACAACAACATTTTGGGAAACTATTCTTCTGAATCATTCTTTGGCAATTATATTTCCCAGCCATCTCCTTTCTCGGTAAACAATTTCACATCACAAATCGAAAATTTTCACAAACTGACAGATCTAGATATGTTAATGTTACTAAGAATTTTGTAAATAAAATGTCGATAATTCTTTATTTTGGTCTTTATATTTTGACGGTTCAAAATCTAGTGAAGGATCAGGAGCATGGTGTATTTTAGTCAGCCCTGAGGGAGGAAAAACAATGCTTTCTTGTAGATTAGAATTTGAATGCACGAATAATACAACTGAGTATGAAGCCTTGGTCCAAGAAATATACAAAGCTATCGGCTTGAAAGTTCAATATTTAAAAGTGTTCGGCGATTCAAAGATTGTTATAAAACAAGTTCGAAATACAATCCATTGTCTCTCTAATCACCTCAAACACTATCAGTCTTTAGTCTTGGAACTTTTATCTCATTTCTTAGCATTCAATATTTCACCTATTCCCAGATCCCAGAATGCAGCAGCTGACTGTTGGCCAATGTTGCTTCTAAACTCCTGCCTTCTGAAGATTTTAGTCTAGATAGATTTTCAGTAGAGTTGATCTTTAGGCCATCAATTCCTGACAATATCACCACTTGGCAAGTGTTCAACCACAATGAAGACATCCTACATTTCTTAACTTCCGACAAATCCTACAACGATCAGATCATTGATAAAAGTGATCATGATCTTCAGATGAAAGAAAAGCATGAGGAAAACTCAATACCAAGACCTGTGGTTAAACTTGAAGATCTCTATGACATTAAAGACAGGTTCAAACCTGTAACCAATTCAAAACTCCAAATTTCTACCTTAAGCTTTGAATTGATAAATCTTGGTACTGAGCAGAACCCTCAAAATATCAATTTAGGATTAGGACTTTCTGAACAGGAAAGAACAACATTTATTAGATTATTAAGAAAAAATAAACATGTCTTCGCTTGGAAGTATGATGATTTAAAAACATATGATACATCTATCATACATCATACCATTCCAATGCTACTTGAACAAAAACGAATTCAGCAAAAATTGAGGAAAATACATCCAAACTTAGAGAGTTAGATAAAATCAAAACTCAATAAACTCTTAAAAGCAAAGATTATTTTTCTTGTTCGGCACTCAAACTGGGTCCATCATGGTTCCTGTTAGGAAGAAAAATGGTGACATTAGGATTTGTATAGATTTCAGAAATCTGAAAAAGGCAAGTCAAAAAGATAACTTCCCATTACCTACCATGGAGCAAATACTCCATTCAGTAGCAGGTTCTGAACTAATGTCCTTTCTAGACGATTTTTCAGGATATAACCAAGTTCTGGTTCATCCTGATGACAGACTCAAAACTACTTTCAGAACAAAATGGGGAACCTACGCCTATCAGAAAATGCCTTTTGGACTTATTAACGCAGGAGCTACATTCCAAAGAGCAATGGATATAGCCTTCACCAGGACTTCTCCATGGGGTCTGAGCCATTTTGGGAGTACCAACGATTGCCTGTGGTGTTCCAGGTGTTTGGGGAGGAGGTGGAAATGAAGACTGAAAATATTGTGATGTTGAAGGTGAGGTCCCCTGGTGAACAATAATATGTAATGGTGAAGTGGGTGTTTGACTTAGCACTGGAGATGATGAGATGGAAGATGATGGAGAAAAGGTTTCACTACCAGAACCTTCAGTTTTCTTTTTAATCCTTTATCACATATTTCATTAAATATGGAAGTATTCAGTGGATCTAGAATTTAGAACTTCAACTAGATTAAGTTTTTTCAAAATGAGGAATTAGAAAGTCACTTAATTCACTAATTTTAATGTAGATATTCACCATTTTTGTGTAAAAATTAGCATGATAAACTTTATAAAACAAATTTATATAAAATTGCTAAAAAAAATCTTTCACATTTTAATCTTGGATTCCTTACATTATCTATTTTAATATTTTTTTATGGTTTATAGTAAAAAATAAGTTTGTTAAGGTTATTTTATGAAAATAATGATGCATATGTTACTATTATTAATCCATCTAATTATAATATGATATAGTAAATATCATGTACTATGTGTTAAGTCATGATTATTACTAATGCAGTGTTGGCACAATTTAAAAGTCTATCGCCTTTGCAACACTAATTATATTATGGTTGAAGATTAAAAAACCCTCAAAGATCATCAAGTTTATACTCGTATTAGAATTAAATTTCAAAATATTTGT
>APFE030704702.1:0-11082 GCA_000404065.3 Pinus taeda | reverse complement strand
ACTAACTTCAGACCACCTAGGGCAGTCCTTAGTGTAGTGATCCTCCTCACAAATGAGGCAAGGATACTTGGGTTTGCGTTTAGCTCCTTCCTCGGCTAGAGGTTTAGAGGATTCCTGTTTGGGTTGTTCGGATTTATTTTTTCCTTTCCCCTTTTCCTTTTTCTTTCCTTTCGAGGCCTTGCTCGCTGTGGTGGACTGAACGACGTTGACCTCGGAAGTGTTACCAGAATTTAAAACACCCTGAGAAGTGTTTTCATTGGATGCACTTGACTTTTGCTTCCCAGGGTTCGATGATTTTTTAGAGGCCTGTTTTACAGAGCCAATGATTCCATCGACAGATGGCTTGGGTGGAGCCTTGGATGTACCAGGCCTGGGGTCGTCCAGCAAGTACTCATACAAAGTACCAGACTAAGAGTAAACTAAGTCTAGGTACTGAGCGCGTGCGATCGCTTGCTCTTTAGTTACACAGGCTCCCATAGCAATGTCCCGTGCAATCTTGGGGACAAAGGAAGTCGTGAACCAGTCGGTGAGGAGTTGATCAGGAATCCAGAACTTGATCATCCTGCGATGCCTTCTCCATTCATGAATATGATTGGAGATATGTGTAGCAGTATCCTGCTTAAGAGATGTGAGGAGGTGAGTCCCTGTCTCGTACCGAATGGGTAACTGAAAGTGAGTCAGGAATGCCATGGCCAACGAATTGAAATCTTGAAATGACACGCGGGTCAATTCAATATACCATTTAGCTGTCGAACCAGTGAGGGTCCTCTGAAAGAGGCGAAGACGAATCAAATCATCGAGCCATGAATTGGACGAACACCATAAGTGATACGTCATCACATGAGCTTGAGGGTCTTCTCCGTCTTTCCCGTCAAATTTGGGACAGTCACTAGGTATCTTAGTTGGAACTGGTGGCCATTGTGGATTGTGTAGAATGGGATCATTCATTAACTTTGACACATCGAGTAGTTCCAACGTCGCTAGAAATGGTAGCTGCAGATTAAAGGACATTTGTCCCGGATACGAGGTAGAACCAGAGTTCCATCCAGTTCCTGGTTGCCCCCATTGTCCTTGTCCCAATGGGCCAGGTCTGAAAGGGCCTTGTCTAGAAGGATTTTGTCCGTAAGAGTTGTTTCCAGAACCGGGTTGTTGATTCTGCCCCCCAGCACCCCATTGGTTACCATACTGGCCAGTAGGTTGTTGATAATTTTTATAAGGATTACCCTGCAGCTGTTGGTAATTTTGATACGGGGTATACTGATTTTTCCCCTGGGGTTGTTGGTATCCATACTGAGCCTGGGAACTAGGCGGAATTTGATGACCAAGTTGGGATTGATACCTACCTGAATGTGGGGGTTGGGATTGGTACCCACCCGAATAAGGAGGTTGGGCCTGATACCCACCTGAATAAGGAGGCTGGGATTGATACCCACCTGAATAAGTAGGTTGGGATTGATACCCGCCTGAATAAGGAGGCTGGGATTGATACCCGCCCGGATAAGGAGGCTGGGATTGATACCCACATGAATAAGGAGGCTGGGCTTGATACCCGCCCGAGTAAGGAGGTTGGGATTGGTACCCACCTGAATACGGAGGCTGGGATTGATACCCACCTAAATACGGATGTTGGGATTGATACCCACCTGAATGAGGAGGCCGGGATTGGTACCCGCCTGCATGCTGCACCGTCTGGCTAGAAGGTTGTCCTGGTCGGATTTGGGACGACCCTGTTCACCCAGAAGGTCAAGCTTGCTGAGTGAGGGGCTTCCCTTGCGCAACCGAGGATTGTCCTTGCTGACCAGATGGTTGCTGAGCGGTAGGCTGGCCTTGCTGCACGTAAGGCTGGCCTCCTTGCCCAGAAGGGTTGCCTTGCTGGTTTCCGAGTTGACCTTGCTGACCATGAGGCTGTCCCTGGTTCTCATAAGGTTGCCCCGAAGGGTAGCCTTGCTGGGTACCAGGTTGTCCTTGTTGAGCGTTGGGTTGTCCCGGGTTTCCAGAAGGTTGCCCAAGATATGTAAAAGTCGAACCACTAGAGACCAAAGGTTGTCCCTGATTGGGTTGTCCTTGTGGGCCTCCCTGTTGACCTGGGTAATTTTGGCCAGCATACTGCTGCCCATGATTAGGCTGCGAGTAGGGCTGTTGACCCTGGTAGGGTGTTCCTTGCTGTCCTTGTCCCTGATGGTACTGGCCACCACCATACCCGGTGGTACCCCAATCCACGTTCAACAGAACAGAAGCCTCATCATAAGGCACTTCAGGCAAGGAGGTATACAAGTAATGATTCTCAGGATCATAATACGGGCCTTGCCCATCTGGGCTCTAGACATTACGCAAGTATTGAAAATATGCCTCCTCTGCCGTCATATGATCGGAAGCAAGAGGAGCACCACTTGCGGGGTGCACAACTCTAGGAGTATGTGTCAATTGACCACTTTGCGCTGGACCTCGAGACGGGCCTGCAGCGGAAGTGACAATAGATGATGCTGTGATGGCACTAACAACTGGAGTTGACGATGCGACACAAACGGTCGGGTTAGATGGGACTACTGTAACAACAGTATGGTGAACTTGGGAAACAAACGGTCCTGTGGTAGGGACGATGTTTTGATCCCAAATAGAAGAGGAAGCTGTAGAGTTCATAGCATCCCTCAAGGATCTATAGCGCACCGACACCGTGATACCCAAAGGTGTAACGGTGTAGGGCGTAGAGATGATTGGGGATGTCGCCGAAATGGGAGTATCAATACTCGACATGACGGATGGCCCACTCGACACAGGAGAAGTGTCGCCCATATCAGAAGAAGCCATCGGAGATGGGACACCGATAGGAGTGGCGGGAAAATCCTCTTCAGAGGGCTCACAAACAGGGTTCCAAGAAAATTCATAGAATTCGTCCTTTGGAGCTCGAGAATTCAATGGTTGGATGCTCAGAACAATGGGAAGAGCGTCACAAACTGGTGTTTCAGGGGCAACAGAAGATGGAGACCCTTGGTCACTTGGGATAGGAGACGGAATTGATGGATCCGCCAGGATGATCAAACAAAGGCCCTAAGCAAGCTAACGATAAGAGACCCTACTCAAAACTAAACGCACACAAGATCTAACCAGGTAATGTTATCGCGACCGAATAAATTTTTAAGACACAAGAACTAAACTTGACCTTTTCATGTTTCAAGAGTCGAGAAAAGGATGAAAAGATGACTCTAGTCTCCTTCGAATATTTAATGAGCACGAAGTGACAAGACGCTCACTTACACCTTTTCTTTTAGGGAGTCCGAAAAGGATCAAAAGTGACTGCTCTGGAGATTCTAAGCAAAAGGTTTACCAAGCAATCCGTAAAACTGCTTATACACCTTGGCAATCGTATGAGAACCAAGGACTTTCCGTACTGCAGTCAATCTTCCCGAATGCTGTGTTCGGTGCGTTATGGCTCACAAGGCGGCAAACTCGGTTTCCTATGGATGAAGGATGCAAACCTAGTGGAGTCTCCCCATATATATGCGACGGTACGTGGGAGCCCAAATACGTGCTAGACCACAATTGAATCACACCAGGAGGAATCACCCAACCTTAATGCGAAAACAAGAGTGACTAGGTTTAAGGACGCCGGAGCACGTCTCTAGCCTAGACCTCTAAATATTTGCGTTAAGTTCCAATGCGTTTTTAAGTAAATTCGGTTTATTTTATGGTTGATCTTGAATTAAGTTTTGATTTCAGGCCCTACCATGTGATCTCTCACAATTACTTAGATGCAAGCTACATGCCAAAGAATATCATTTCGTTCAATGAATTCTAACTATGAGAAGGTTAGGAATTTTTCGATCAAACAAAATGAACACAAGCAATCAAACAATCTAATGCAGCTAATGGCAAGGAAAAGTAACTTTTCTTTTGAGAATGTAAATCAACGAAATGTTCTTTTCCCTTTTAACTATTGAATGCAAGAGATATTAGTTTGATTTTTTCAATGGCACAAAGCACTTAAAATGAATTTTGAGAGACAGCGACACCGAGCAAAAGGAATAAAATCACTCAATGAAAACACGACAAAGTTCCCAAGACACCAAAACAGTTTTCCAAATCAAAGGAAAAACTAAGGCTTGTATGAGCTATGTGATCTAAGCTCAGCAAGACAAAAAGGAATTCAAACAAGGAGGAAGCAAATCGCTTGGAACACAACCAAAACACTTCAACAATCACTGAGCAAATGTGAAAAGCAAATCTAAAGCTGGCTGGTCAAACAAGAAAACAAGATCTCACGGAAGGCTTGACATACACACGGCCACTAGATGCCCTAGGGCTAGGGTGCGAAATCAATAGAGAAAAGCAAACACCCGGAGGATGGGAGTTAAAACCAGTCAAATAGGGATTCAACACATTCCAGCAACTGTAAAAGTCAAGGAAAAATACAAACCAAGCAGCGAAAATGAAGAGGAAGGTTTTGCAAAAACGAAAAGCAAGCAATAGACGAACCCTTGCGGAACAAGACTTCGCAAGCAAGTGTCTCACAGTTCAGGCAACAGAAATCAAGTCATAAACTAGGTGGAAAGAGCAGGGGATAGTCAAACCAACAGGCTCAGGAGAAAAAATTGAACAAAATTCAATTCTACAGGATCAGCGCGGGTGACCCTTAGCAACTAGGCGCTGAGCGGACAACACGCATAGCAACTTTGCGCTGTCAACACGGAAGTACACGGCTTAAGAGCGCTGGCTCAAAAACAAGGTCAGCGCGACTGTTAAATGCACAAGCGCGATGACAGTGGAGTCAGAGAAACAGATACTTGACGTCAGCGCGACTGTTCTGATATAAACCGTGCTGAGGCTGAAAAACAGGCAAAATCAAACCAAAAGCTCCCAGACCAAGGTAATGGCTTTTTAAACAATTAAGGGACTTCCCAGAGTGGGCCAGGAAATCTAAAAGCAGAGAACTAATCCCCAATCTTTTACAAGAGAATAACAATCAAACTCAAAAACAAGGATGAACAACAAGAAACACAAGCAACATCCCCAGTGGAGTCGCCAAATTGCTGGAGAGATAAATCCCCTCTATGGATAGAGGCGATCCCTACTAGCCCAGAACGGGTCTAGCAACAATCAATCAATGCTACTATGCAAGCTCCTAGTTGCAATTAAAAAGTGGGCAATGAACACTTACTTGGATTCCAACGCTATTGTTTGATGAAGAGATGCCGCTCTCGCTCCTTTGCTCTGGTCGGTCACAATCCTCCACTATCCTCGTGGATGGACACCTGCACATGCAAAGAGAAAAATAAACACAAGCGTGAAATCTAATAAAAGCAACTATATTAGGATGTAATTCACATTAACCATTACAAAGACAAATGAGAATGGAACCATAACAGTAGTCATCTATTATTTATTAATCAAAATCAGAGAAAGGTACAACCAATGTTCTGACGTTGAGTCCTTCTCAAGAGGGTCTAGCCAGCAAGTCTCATAGCATTCACCCTTGGAGGTAGATCTCCCAAGACAAACAACTCTCTCTCTCACACAAGGCAACAAGACTTCACAACCTTCCTTAAGCTCTCTAGCAATCCACACTTAACACACCAACTGCCTATTAGGAGCAGCACTAAAAACACTATGAATTCCAATCTGTCAAAAACTATTTCCAAAAAACTCCGCTGCTCATGGCGATGGTAGAGGCTTATATAGGAGAAGGAGTCTCCATGAATGGTGGAAGGATAAGCTTATCTCCAAGAAAGGTGGCTCATATGACGAAGAGAAATGCCATAGAAGGGAGGGCGACATTCACAAGGCCAACAACCAGGTCTGGAGTCATCTGGAAGACTGGTTGTTAGAACAAACTCGCCCAAACAGGATCAGCGCGGGTGTATAACTGGACTGGCGCGCTGACATCGCGTCTTGATAATAGAGGAGACTATGTCAGCGCGACTTAATACAAACAGAGGATGCGTTGTTTATGAAATTCGACCAGCGCGGAAAACCCGTGTGCTTCCGCGTTGGCAGCGCATCAGTTGCACTAGAAGCCGACAGTCAGCGCGGTTATTTCAATAACAGTCGCAATGATCAAATAAACTTTGGCAAAGAGGGTCATTTGGCCAATTTAGAGAGCATGAGCATGATGGATTTGATTTCATGACACAGTAGGGAGACTGACAAGGGATACAGTGACAAATTACTGTGTAACAAGGAGGGTAAGAATTCTCAGAACACACAAATACTATGATGATGCATCTCTCACTAAATTCTTTTAATGGAAGTCCCTAAATTTATAAAAAAAATTAACCCAAAAATAAACGAAATAGACAAAGCAACTGAAAATAGGCCAAATAAGTCCCCAAGCTAGAACACAAAGCACTTCAAAAGCGTCAAAGCTAGGAAAACAAAGCCAAAAAAAAATACACTCAAACAATCAAAACGAAAGCTAAAAGAGAGAATGGAAGGCAATGTCAACAAGCTAGGGTTGGAGCACAATGAATCAACATATGCCAATGTTCGACAAAGGTAAAAAGGATAACATATAGGTAGGAAGGCATAAACAATATTAAATGGGAGTTATAACAAAAAATCAAGACACACCCAAATAAACTTTTCTAGATGACAACTACACAACCAAACACAACACTACAAATTATGATGCAAACAAGCAAAGACAAGAGAAATCACTCAAAAACAAGTGATAAAGGCCAAAGGCAGGCAACAAATATGTAAATCCAAAATGGAAAATAGATTTAACCAGACTCAAGTAGCCAAACATATCTGAAGAGAAGAGATGCCAATATGAGGACACTAGCCTCAATCTTCTACAAAAAGTCCTCAAATAAGACCTTGAAGGACAAATGTAGTGAAAGACCTCAATCAAACCAATAAATATGGCTTCAAAATAGAGATGTATCAACATATATCAGCTATTATTTAGGAATTTCACACCAAGAAATTACGCAATTACCATAGGCCAATCCTCTGATTGCATGCGCCACCTGTACAACTTGGATTAGTTTACAACGGATGCTACACTTCCTTTGAACCCCAATATCAACTGGGTAACTCGAATTATCTACATGAAACAATTATTTTGGGTTGATTGATCAGTTAACTGGTTAATGACCCAGTGTGGAAAAAGTTCCACTCCCACAACTTGACCTCCTCTAGTTCTTCGGACAACTAGACTAGTTAAACTTACAATAACTCAAATTAACTAAAATATTTTGCTACAAATTAGAAATCAATCACGTAGAACTAAAATTATGTGTCTCCAACTTGAATTTACTGAGTTAAATGAGTGACAAGAGCCATTTCACCTCATTTAACTACCTCCAAGTAATCTACTAAAATTCAAATTCAAATTTTAATCTAGTTTGACTAAGTCAAAGTCAAAACTAGATTTTCTTGTTGCATTTTCAACACAAATTTGAAGAGAAGAGATCCCAATATGATGATACTAGCCTGAACCTTCAAAACAAATTTCTCAAATAATACCTTGAAGCAAACAAGTAGTGAAAGACCTCAATCAAACCAATCAATATGGCTTCAGACCAGAGATGTATCAGCAACAAAAACAACAATCCAACAAATATTGACAAATCAAGAATAAAATTAACGATGGAAATCCAAGACACAACAAGAGATCTTCTCAATAATTAAAGACCCAATCCAAGAAAACAAATCAAGATAAACATATATGGAATAGATCTAGGATATAGACAAAAAGCCAAGAACATGCCCAAAACAAAGGCCAAAATTTTCTGAGGGAAAATTTAAAATTTTTAGGGTTAAAGATACAAACACACGAATGAGTTGTGCTTAGTGTGGTTACAACCACATGCTTAAAACAACAAGGTAGCGATAAAAGCCTTCCAACATCACAGATAAAGTTGTGTGGATGTGGTTGGGGAAAAATCCCATTTTTCCCAAAAAAAGGTCACATACAAGTGGAAATAAAAGACCAATATTCAGAAAAATAAACCCTAAAAAAAACTGCAAATTATCAAAAAAAATTGGGAAAAAATCAAAGAAATCCCAAAGCAAAGAGGTTAAATGAAAATAATGATCTCATTGAAAGCACCAACTTTGTCTCTGTAAATTCTTCATGCAAAGAGTTATTGCTCTGCAGTCTCATACCCGATTAAGATTGCCAAATAGAAAAGAGAATGACTAAGACAATCCAATAAAAATCCCCAAACCAGATAGTCGTGCATGCAGCTTCTATGTAATTTCCAATATTATAAAGGATGAGCAAGTACCTTGCCTCCTCATAGGTCAATGAATGGTTTTAGGCTTGATGCAGAATCTTTGCACTCCAATCAAGAGATATTTTCATCCGCTTTTGATCCAAAGCTTGCACATAAGCACAAACAAAAAGAGATGAAAAGTGATCTTCCACAGAAAATCGTTCGCTCAAAATCATCCATAAATTACACATATAAATCATTGTAAATACTAATATAAGGGGAAGGAACATAAATTTCATTAACCATATAAATGAAAGTACATCAATATACCTCAAGCTCTGGTTCTCCTCTCCTCATCCTAGTAGAGTCTCCCCACTATAATGAAGAAGGAATCACAATAACATGAAGCACTCAAATATGAATCACAATGGCAACATAGACTCTCTAAAGCTCACTCTCCAAAACTCTGGGTATCCCAAAACTCCAGACTCCAAAAACTAGCCTCACCCTCTAAGATGGCCCATTATAAATAGTAAGAGGAGGACTCCCAGGCGGATGATTGTAGACGCTTAGGACAAAAAGAAGTTAGAGAAGCTTCTCAGTAATGAGTCAAGCTAGCTTGAATAGATTAGGATAAAGTGATAAGTCAAACCGATCTCCTAGGAAGCACAAGTCTCTAGAACAAGTCCCTCAACTGCACACACAAAACAAGAAGATATCGGCTATAACCATATGCACAAGGTGTCCTTCGAGTGGTTGGAAAGTTCCAACCACATGCACAAGCTAAGATCCATGCGGTTGTGGCAAAAATTGGGAAAAAGAGTGGCTAAGGCCCTATAAAAGGTAAATCGGCATAATGAATCATAAGTACTAACCCTAGGGAGCAAAGTATGCAGATAACACATCTTTTCTTCTTGCATTTGCAATTGTACTATTTATTTTTCCTAGTTTCCTAACCATGAATTTATTTACTTTCATCTAACTATGAATGTAAGAGAAATATGATGGTTATTTATCCAATAACGCACTTCTAATTGACATAATAATAAATTTAGTACAATTAATTTATGACAGAGAACGTATTTTTGATACACTACCCAAAATATGACAATGGTTTGATATTTTTTCTTAAAATTTTGTTTTCTTTTATATCTTTTTTGAATCAATTAATGACTATATAGTGTAAAGTCCTTCAAATAATTAATGACTATATAGTATAAAGTCCTTCAAATAATCAATTAGATTAGCCCTTTTGTATTTAAGAAAATGTTACATACTTATTTTCGCAATATCTCTATATATTTTAAATTACTTTATTTATTATTAATTTTTTTTAAAATCAAATTTTTTAAAATTATTATCCTTCTATTTATAATTTTTATTTATTAATTATTATTTCGCAATACTCAAAACTCTTTATTAATGTCATCCTAGTAATATTTCAAAATTTCCTTTTTATTTGTAATTCTAGTTTTCAGGTAAATTCCTATGTAGAGTGATCATCTATATTAAATACACATTACCTTCTTTCATGTTATTCAACTGCTACTCTAAACAAAAATGTTAGGAATGTAAACATAAAACTATCATCTTTGAATGAACGGCACCTTTTAATCGAATATTAATAATGTAGAATTATTTTTCATTAAATTATTTCTCGTCACGACTCTCCAATAAATCATGTTTCAATATATTTTGGTTGATCATAGGACCCTTCCACCTATCATCAAAAAGGCACGTGGAAATTTTATATTTGTTTATAATGTGTTTGTTTGCATGTGACTTTCTTATTGTGCCACATCACACTATTTGTGTGTTAATCATTTGTCCTATCAAGGCATTAATTTAAATTGTCTTTGCAATTTCCTTGGTTAAATGTTAAATGATTATGTGGTGGCAGGGAAAAGAAAATTATGAAATGAAGCTAGTTTTGGTATCTATGGATCAAATTCTACATTGTGGAGCAATGGATGTAGAGTGATGAGAACAATGGGCTACAAAGTAGTTGTTTGAGATGGGTGGTAGAGGAAAACTAGGATGAGAGATGTGGTTGATGTAAAGTGGCAATATGATGTAGTGAATGGAAAGGTAGTGTTATAGGAGATGGAGGAAAATGTCATGCTACATATTTTTATTATTTTTATTTGAAAAGATTCAAAGTAACAAAAAGTGATGAAAAGAGTACAAGAAATGAAATGAGGATTAGTGGAAAAGGTTATGAGATGTACATTTTACATTTATAACATGATTGATGATTGAAAAAATTAAAAATAGAAGAAAACAAAAGTAGGAAATCTACGAGCTATAAAATTGCTAGTTTTTTTTTGCAAATATCGATAATGTGACCTATTCCATTTCAAAGACTTAACAACATAGTGAATCATCTTTAATTGATGCTTGTAATCCCAAAAAAAGACATTAACACCACCTACTAGTTTTACACCATAAATTTCCAGTATATTTCAAACTGAAAAGTCCAAAACCTATCTTTTGATTTTGCATTAAGTATGCCAATAATCTCTCACACAAAATTTTAAGATTTATCGATTCTTAATCTCATCCAATATCACATTAATGCCATGATATTCATCTATAGAACTTATGACCTATTGAATTGAGAATTCAAATTCAATTTTTTCTAAAGTCCTTACCATTTCACTTATCAAACTTCTTAGATTAAGTTGATTATCTTTTTCTTATCATTTGTACATTTATTTTTTAGGTTATTAAATTTATGTCATAAATATACCCCTTAGTAAATAAATAAAATTTAGACAAAATAACATTTAGAATATCATAAACAAATAACTTTAACCAAAGAATTGGTTAATTAGGAATAGATCAATTAGAAGCATAAATGATAATAGGGAAACTAGTGTTCATTGGTAATGTCATAAAATTGAGGTTAATTGGATAAGTTAGATAT
>APFE030704697.1:0-16300 GCA_000404065.3 Pinus taeda | reverse complement strand
ACAACTAGCCACACGTAAAATCTTCATGACCAAAATTATTACAAATAGAACATTCAATTTCACTTTCAAGGGCATAAAAGTTGTTATAGGTCCTCTTCGTGATTGCAAGCATACTTCTTTGTTTTTGAGCCTCTCTAGTCATGACTGTCTTATAGGAAACACATTGAGCTACTTTATGATCAAAGTTATGGCAAGAGAAATATTGGCCATTGAAGAAATTCCTACGACTATCATCCAACCGATTGTAGTTTCTACTGACATACATTCTTGAAGAAAATTGGGAAGATTTTACGTGTGGCTAGTTGTAGCTTCTGTTTGTCCTTAAGGTAGCATGCCCCCAATTTTCTTGATAGTCTTTGTTCATTCTTGAGGAAGACTGTCCCTCATTTACCTGACGATTTCTATTGGGCCTTTGCTCACTCCTTCTTGCTGCATCAAGATAACGTTTGGAGGTGGAAGCTTTAGATGCTTCTCCATTATACCCTAGACATGTCTTGATTAGAGGGGAACGCTGCACATTGATAATCTCATCCAGAGTTTCAGATCCTTTAACAAATTTAAGATTAAGGGCCTTTGTTTTCTCAATTTCTTTTCTAAGGCCAACAATTTCACATTATAACTTCTCAAGAGATTTTTCTTTTTCAACAAGTTAGAATTGCAGAGTATCAATGATCACATTCTTTTCTTCTAAACATGTTTTGAGTCTAGAAATCTCTTCATAAAAGCCATCCATATCTATAGCATCCATGTAATCATCATCCTCAAAAGCCATTAAAAGTTTATAGTTATTACCTCGTTCATCTCCATCACTATTTGAAAGACCATCACTATCTTCATGAGTGTAGTAACTTTTTTTAGTTACATTCTGTTTCTTGTTCCATCTAACAGGTTCCTTCCCTTTGTCAGTTTTATCCTTATGAGGATATTTGGCAACATAGTGACCGACTCTCCCACAAGCAAAACATTTGAAAGGCAACTTACCTCTGAATCTTCCAATACCCCTTTGAAGGTTTTTGACAAAATTTGATTCTTCTTTCTCTTCTGACTCAAGTCCTAACTCATAGTAGTCTCCTTTGCCTGATGCCTTGAAAGCTACTTCTCTCTTGTCTGATGGTACTCCTTTCCTCATTTCATAAGCAGTTAGAATCCCGTGTAGCTGTGACATGGTAAGGTTTCGAAGATTCTCCTTTTCTTCTAGTGTAGAAACTTTAGATTCAAACCTAGGAGACAAATATCTTATAAATTTTTCAACCACAACAACCTCTTTTATTTCTTCACCCAAGTTTTTCATACAATTAACAATCTCATCTACACGAAGGAAATAGTTAGCCACACTTTCATCATTATGCATTCTGAGATTTTCATACTGAATTCTTCGGGTTTGAAGTTTTGCTCGTTTTACCTGATCATCTCATTCATAGCTCAGTACAATCTTGTCCCATATTTATTTTGTGGATTTATACTTCATAACCTTGACAAATTCTAATTGAGATAGACATCCTAATAGATTATTGACCACCTTTGCATTTGTTTCATATTTCTTCTTCTCAGTTGGATTTGTAGGAGTTGTTGATGGAAAATTATACCCTGTATCTATGATATCCCAAACTTCTGTACCAAGAGATTGAAGATTTGGAAGTAACTCTTTACTTCCAATAAGCGAATTTAGTACCACCAATCAAAAATCGGTGGCTGATGATTCTTCCTCTTCATTGTTTTCATGATATTGAAAGTCGTGTCACCTCAAAAGACGAGCAAAGCTTCTTCTGAGGAACCTGGGCCTTCAATACCACTTGTTGGAACTATCCTGAGAGGGGGGGTGAATCAATATTATCAAATTCTTTTCAATATATCTTCAGATTTATACTTTTAATTTATTTTCTTCAGGGATATTGACAGTTAGTAGTGTAGAACCACTATAATTTAATGAGCAGAAATAGGAAAAATAGATAATCAACACCAAGAAACACCAGATTATAGGGTGGAAACCAATGTTCAGGTTTGAAAACCACCCTGCATATGTCTCTATCTTCTTTTCAATTAGAAACTTCTTTTACAAATGAATTTTGTAATTTTGGGTGCAGCTCCTATTCAGTATCAGGCTGCACACCTGCAGGAGAGCTACAACCCTCTCCTCATTTCCAGCTTCTCCTGGAAGGGAGTTACAACCCCCTTAGCTCTTGTACTAGCTAAGATACTAGTACGTAGGTGCTGACCTACAGAAGGCCACTACCTTCTCTTTCTTCCAGGGACCACGTTTCAAACTGGATCCAAAACATCAAGTACATGTGCATTACCCAATCTCCTTTAAACAATTAACTTCTTAGAATGCAGTAACCAGAAAATATCACCAGTAACCAGCCACCAATTTAAAACCAGATCTCTGCAGAAACAGGTAAAATATAGCTAAAATATATTTCAAGAAAAGGTCCGCAACTTCACCAAAGGAAACCTATGGATATCCACACTTCTCTCATGAAGAGACTGTGCAGCTCCACACCTGCTCCGCTGATTCAACTGCGCACCTCCGCACCTATACCTTTTGCTGCGCTGCATTCCTCTATGCCTACGCCTTCTTCTACGCTGTGTTGCTCCACACCTGTGCCTTCTTCTGCACTTCGTTCCTCTGCACTTGCACTGTGGATCACCTACAGACCTCTGTATAAAGCCAAATTCTTAGTTCTCCAATGTGCCACAGACTGTCAGATCCACAAATCTGAACATGCACCAAAGAGATCACGACCTATCAATAGATCCGCCTTACAATTTACAGATTTCTCTTTTGTCTAGATCTAGCTTTTTAAACTGATCACCCAAAATTTCAGATCTTAAGATATTAAATATTTTTGTACATAGCCAAATGATCTCCTTTCCTTTTTATAGGCAAGCCCTTACTCAAACCATGGATCAAAACCATAGAAAAGCAATACAAGGGATCCAAAACCTGGGTTTAATATTTTAGATGCCAAAACCATGGACCAAAATCATAGGATCAAAAACGTCAGACTAAATACCATGGACCAAACATGAGATGCACGTTTTTCTCTCCATGAAAGTCCGTGCATTTTAGGTTGGCACCTTTTGTGCGGGAGACCTGTGACAATATCCGCACCTTTTCAAAGGTTCTCCTACGCAACCTGTCGAAGACCGCATCTTTACCAAAAAATAACATTGTTGTACTATAATTTATCATCGGAGATGTGTGGGTTGCCATCAAGTACAACTAATGTATCATAATGCCAACAAAGAATACTATAAGTAACAAGTCACATTTTGTAAAAGGAAAGCTAGGCCGCATAATATTATCACAATTGGTCATAAGCATTACATGGTATCCCTATCCTTGGATCTTTGTTTGTCATGGTTATGGGTCATCCACAAACCCACACTTCATCGAAGTCCATTTTCTAGGCTGCACACTGTCAATATCAGAGTTGGTTACAAGCATTATAGGGTATATCTATCCTCAAATATTTGTTCATCATGGTTATGGGTCATCCACAAACCCACACTTCATCGAAGTCCATTTGCTAGGTCGCATACCGTTAGTATCACAGTTGGTCACAAGCATTACAAAGTATCTCTGTCCTCAAATCTTCGTTCGTCATGGTTATGGGTTGACTACACAAAACCCCTCTCTTCAGTGGCTCTTCATATTCAACAAAGGCTTTGCAGGAGGGGACTTCACACAATGGGGACCATTTCTTCTTAAGAAGGGAGGAATGATCCGAATGGAAAATGACATCAACCTGTGGTATTCATCCACCCATGTTATTCATCGACCTATGGAATTTACCCATGGGATTGTATGTGGCATCCACTCATGGTATTTATCCACCCATGGTATTGTAAGTGACATCCACCCATGGTATTAATTCACCCATGGTATTTTCCCATGGTATTAATTCACCCATGGTATTTGCCCATGGTATTGTGACATTCACCCATGGTATTGTGACATCCACTCATGGTATTCATTCACCCTTGGAATTAACCCATGGTATTGTGACATCCACCCATGGTATTCATTCACCCATGGAATTGACCTGTGATATTGTGACATCCACCCATGGTATTGATTCACCCATGGAATTGACCCGTGGTATTGTAACTGAAAAATACTATAAGTAACAAGTCGTATTTTGTAAAAGGACAGTTTGGCCACCACAATGTAGCTCTTACAGTTATTCTCCATTTTAATAAAAAAAATCTTTGTGGTTTTGTTTATTGGGCATTCTCCTCTTTTTATTTTTGGACTTCTATTTTTCCAATCTTGGGGTGCATCTCCCCCAAAATCCATTTCAATCTTTTATATCTTGGGGGTCTCACCCCAAGATCTGTGGGTCTCCCCCCAAGATCTGGATCATAGTTTGGTTGCACCAAGAAGACCATGCGCATGCTATCATACGATTTGGATGAAGGAGCCAAGAGTCAACTTCAGCAAGATTTCACCATGGGATGCATGCACACCATCACGGATGACCAAGCTTGGCATCAACTCACCACCTTCACCATCACAAGAATGTCAAAGAATTGGTCTCACCACAATGGACTAAGTGTTAGTCATGTCTTTCATGTCTTGTTCACATGAGCACAAGTGAATTGTAATTTAACATCGTGTCAAGTGGAAGTTCAAGTGTCCATAGTTGGATGTAACAATCATAGAGTAGATGAAGAGTCATAAGGGTAGATGAATTGTCACAAAGGGGAATTTCAAAGGTCGCCCCACCATTTTCTATAAATAGAACCTCATAACTCATTGTAAAGCCTTTTGGTCAACCAAGCTTCGATAGGAGTATCTTAGGCAAATGTTACATGATATTGTAATGAGCCTTGGCTTCTCCACTGCGCAGAGCTAGTACATATCTTTGGAGGAGTAGGCGGTTGTGGCTATAACATTCCACTATTAGAACTAGTGGTTGAAAATGGATGTATTGTATGACTGGAAATTACAGTTCTTAATATAATAAGAGCCAGCATGTTTCATCCATATGTTGTAATTTATTCTATGCTATCTAGTTTACTCTAAATGATATATGTATTGTTTGCTTACGCATGCATGTATGGACTATTATGTATAAGTCTATATGAATCTTTATGAAATGTGCCATTGGTTTAACCGTCACTTTGGATTTCTGGCTAACTTGCTTTCTAGCTTGTGATGCATCTTTGCTCGTGTGTTCCATTCCAAGCCGAGTAATATTACAGGTCTCCAAGGGGCACATTCATTTCAACCCCTATGTGTTAGAACCTCTCATGCACCTTCTTTGGCTTGCTGTAGTTTCAAACCCTTGCTACCAACAGATACATCTTACTTTCCTCTGTGCGAAATTATGGTCAAGGCATTACCATACAACCCACTGCTAGGACTCACACCCTTGCTACCAACAGATACATCTTACTTTCCTCACCATACAACCCACTGCTAGGACTCATACACCAAATGGTCTATGGTTTAATTGGGACTTCTTACCTCACAGATCCCCTTTCATGTTGGTAGGTCTAGCACCATCAACACAATCCAAGCAAGAAATTTGCAGTCAAGATGAGCAAGAAAACTAAGTTGCAAGGCATAAAGGATGACAAGGCAGAAAAAAGAATAGAGGAACAAGAAACATCAGCTAAGAAAGATAGACTTAAGGTCAAAATGGAAGAAATAGTCTAAGATGAATTTGTGATGAGACCTAGAACAAGGTTTAGAGTTAAGAAAGCCCAGGAAGGGGCAATCCCTCAAGCAATTGTAGAAATCTCTTAATATAATCAGATAGATGCATAGGTGGATGAAAATGTGGATGAAGTCAAGGGACCAGAAATGGTACGACCAAATTTTGAGGAAGAGATATCACCACTAGAAATAGGTGTTGTACAGTACAAGGAAGAGGATCCTAAATTAATAAAGATGAGAGAGGCACTATTTAAAAATTAGATGAGGATAACATTTATAGAGAATCTGAATAGAGACATAAAATAGGCCATTAAACTAGTAGATGACAAGATAGAGTCACCTTCAACAAGTGCCAAAGGGAAGAAGAAACATGTTACCTTTGTTGAACAAGATAGAAATGTGGTAGTGAGGTCTAATGAGCTAGTAGTCATGGTGTTTAAATCAAAGTTCAAGTATGTGCAACAAATGAAACAAATATTTACAGCCCTTGGTACACTCACATTCAATCAATGGAAAGATTATTAGGGGTTCCTAGAGGAGTTAGAAGAAGGAAAAGACCAGGTTAATCAATTCGGGCAACAAAACCAAGAGTATAAGAATTCTATTCAGCACATTTTAGACAAGTGTGACCATGAGGTCAAAGAGGTAACCAAAGCTCTTGATAGGAGTAAGAATCCTTTTAAGTGGCCACAACCAGTTAGGGTACAATGTAGAAATTTGTATGTAAGGAATTTGGACCTAAATGCACAACTGAGAACTCTGTGATGAGATTTAGAGGAGGCACATAAATTGTTGAAGAGGTATGAGGGGGTTGTTGTTATACCTCCACTCATTTACATGCCTAAGTTTCATCCTAAATTCAAAAAATCACTTTCTCTATCACCATATGTGAAGTAATAAGACCTCATCACTCTAGATCCCAAATCCAAGACTCCTAGCATCGAGGTTTCTAGCAGCAAATTATCAAGAAAGAGGGAAAGAAAATGATCAAGTTTTTCATTTTATTCTCAAGTTTTGTTTTAATTTTCTGGTATATAAATATGTTAAGGTTGATATTATCAGAATAATAGTTTCATGACAACATTCAGAAGTAATGAAGAGCATCTAGGAAACAATTGCAACAATTTTTCTATGTAGACGTTGCACAGACTCTTCGCACTCGCTACGCAGCCCATGGTCTTACCATTTCACGTACATAGTACATTAGCCACATGTAAGGTTTCGAAGGTGCTAGCATGGAGTACATATGGTTTCTAGCTCACTCCTCCAGTTGCTTTCCACGTGTGAGTTCTAAAAGCATGAAGATTTGGGTGTTGCCCAGGGTTTTCTGCATACACAAAAACAACTTTTAGACATTTTCTATTTCAGTTAGTTTTTCAGTTCAAAGACCTTTTTAAAGATAATTTTTATTTAATTAAGTTGATTTTTCTTTCAATAAGACAAAAGGATGCTTTATGCTTTATGTTTATATGAAAATCATGGAAAAAACAGTGGTTTACTATTTTTCCCTAGTTTTGAATCGATCCTTTGAAGGATCGAAGATGCAATGAACTTGAAAGGATTTTCCTCCATGTTCTTACTATATATTCTGATGAATGAAGACAAAGATGGTTGTTGTTGGCAAAAAATTGTATGTTGTAGTTTTCAGAGTTTTTCCTTGTGATCATTTCATGATAAAGTACTTGTGACTTGAGGGTTACCGATACAATTTATAAGGATTCTCATGGTATGATGTTTGGATTTTTTTATGTTTATGTCTCAGAAATTATAATATCTCTCTGAGTTTATGAGTATTATGAATCAATTGATTTAGAATTTAGTAAAGCTTCTCTATTTTGATTGTCTTCATGTTTTTCAGTTGCAAATGAAATTCCATATGCTCAAACTTGTTATTTGTTCTAACTAGCTCCCTTTCTTATGAATGAACGATTTTTTTCATTGTTGAGAAAATAATTTGTTTGCTTTTTAACTTTTCTCCTCTATGCCGCAATATGGCATCGTGTCCAAATTCATGCCTACAGCCCTTGCATTAGATGTTGGTTTACTTGCATAAGTAAATGAACTAAAGGATAGTTGATCACATTTGATCACCTTATGAATCAATGGCACTTCAACCCAACATATTCAATTTCACTCTTCGAGAACTAGTCCCTATGTAGATTGTGCCTTAAGCTTTCAAATCTTATAATATCAAGAGAGTGAGACCCCTATGGCTGGAAGGACCATTTTTCTAGCCCATAGTGATTTGTGGTTACCTCTGTGGTCCTTTCCTCAGTCTAAAGTGATTTACAGAGTGATAACATATTCTACCCTCATGTTGTTTCTTTGAGATTCATTATTCCATGCATTAGGGTGACATAGAGGTATAATTTGTGGCAAGGAAAGGAAAGCTTAACTTATGGAGCTCTTCTACAAGATCAACTCCTATTTTTTGTTGTAACTCTCTCCATTTCTATTAATACAAAGAGTAGACTATTTTCCTATATATGATGTTATGATTTCATGTATTTAAATACCATGTTTATCTATTGAATAAATTGATTGGATCATGCTACATAGATGTCTTAGATATTTGGCTTGTCTAGTTTTATTATGTAGGTTCTAATTATAGTGATCGGATTTAGGATTTGAGTGTACAAGCCGAAGAAGGGGTGAAGCTTGCGACAAATTCCTGGTAGGCCTCATACCATCATTCAATTACTTTAAGGAAGACATTGTTTCCTTTGCTTTATGTTGTTCTAGGTCACTCCACCAGGCCTAGGGAAGACAATTTTGTCCACAGTCATAGATTTCGTATAATACCTATAGTATAGTTTAAGCATCTGCCCATTTTCTAATAGGTCCACAAGATCACCTTCCAAATTGTTTATATAGAAATAATTTTCCCCACTGATCCCTCTACTGTTGTATGGACGGATTCATAGACTATCGAAATTTCCATGACTACTGAGCTTCTCATTTCTATGATCCCATAATAACACCATATGGCCAATTTGTAGAGACTTGTTCTATGATGAATTGTCAAACCCTTCTTTTGTTCTACCTTGACTCTGACGTATGTCATCAAAAGTATTCCCACAGGCTTCGTCAAGTTCCATAATTTGATAAATTCTTTTATGTACCACATCTTTGTCTTATGTAAAATGTTGAAGGAAATGATAGGCTGGAAGCTTGAGATGTATAGGAAAGGTGACTTCCAAACCATAAATAAGTTCAAAAGGACTTTTCCCAATGGCTCTTTTATTCGCTATTTTTTCCACCCATAATGCATAATTGATCTTACTGTCCCAAAATCGCTTATTATCCCCCAGAGTTTTCTTAAGGATAATGATTAAGTTTTTTTTAATTGATTTAGCAAGACCTTTTCCTCGGGGATAATAATTTCAGGAATGAGATAGAATAATGTCATACTTGAAGTAGAAAGAATAAGACTTGGAAGAGGCGAATGCTTTGGCATTATCAGTCATAATTTTAGCTAGAACACCAAATTAAGTGATAATATGATTCTTAAGAAAATCCATGACAACCTTCTTGGTGGCATGCTTTGTTGTGTTGGCCTCATCCCACTTCATAAAGTAATCTACTGTTGTTAAAATCCATGAATAACCATTACTAGAATTTTGGTTAAATTTACTAATGAAGTCCAACCCCCATTGCTGAAAAGGGGCCTCAGTTACAACCAACCATAGAGGAAATGCTACTATTCATTCTTTCCTATGAAAAGTTAGCATTCCTGACATTTTCTAGCAAATTTATGCATAATATCCTACATGCATAATATTGTGGGTCAAGGTTTTTGCTCCAAATTTCCCTCCACAAAAACCTATAAGGAACTTAATGATAAGATTCTTAGCTTCACCCTCATCAATGCATCTAAGTATTATCCCATTCTAATTTCTCCATCCAAGGCCATCCTTTAAGACATAATATTTGGATGATTTTAATCTGAGAGTCCTCCTCTTATGGGATACCAAGTGATGAAGGCATTTAGATTTGTCAAATAATAAATAGTGTATTTATACCACTCGATCCTTTCCCATTTTTGAAAAGCTCAGGGGAGATAGAAGTTTCAACTATTTCATTTTGGCAAAGCATCTCTAAATCTTTCTCATTTCTTTATGTTAACATTTGATCTAGTCATTGATGTTTGAAAAGCTTGGTTGGTCTAATCACAAGATCACATTCCTAACTTTTAGTTACCCATCTGGCACGATTCCCTAAGCAGTGGGTTTGATTCAATATATCCTTAATGGTATAATGAAGCAAAAAATAAATAACCTTGGAATAACCAACATATGTTGTAAAATTCTTAAGTGACTTGACCAATGCATCAGCCTACTTTTCCGTAATGTTATACTTCAATTCTAAATTCTGCGAGGATTTTCTCATGAAGGCTATTGTTCATGACCCTCCTTTTTTTTTTCTATAATAGGACACCTACTATAGTATCTTCAGATGAAAATGAAAATATCATAAAATCTTTTGAATAATCTAGGCTGACCAAGACATAGGACTTAGATATAACATCTTTAACTTCCTGAAACCCTGTTTTACCCTCATCTTTCCATACATATTTCCCATCCTTCTTCAATAAACAATGGATAGGTTTAGCAATTTCTACATATTTTGGAATGAATCTTCTTAGATTTTTTTTTCCTAGGAAATACTGAAGGGACTTAAGATTATGTGGTAAAGGGATCTGTTGAATAGCTTCAACTCTTTCATGGTAAATCCTGATATCATCTTTAGAAATGAGGTATCCAAGTGATTTTCCTTCAGTTACCCCAAACAAATATTTGGTGGGATTTAAAGTTATGCAAAATTCCCGACAGCTGTCAAAAATCTGCTTAAGATATGAGCCTTACCATATTTTGAAAAAACAATGGAATCATCTTGGTAAATTTCAATGATTTTACCAATCAATTCCCTAAAATCATAATCCATAGCTTTCTAAAAAGTAACCCCTGCATTTGTTAACACAAAAAGTATTTTGATATATTTGAAAGTACCCCAAGCAGTGGTGAAGGTAGTCTTATGTTGATCTTCCTCCTTGAGCCAAACCTGATTGTAACTAGAAAATCCATCTAATAATGACATCATACTAGACCTCGTTATCCTTTGAAGCATTTTTTCCATATTAGGCAAAGGATAATTATTTTTTTTGCAAGCCAAGTTAATATTTTGAAAATCCACACAGAATTTGATAGTACCATTCCTTTTCTAACAATTACAAAATTAGATCACCAAGAAGAATGTCGAGTTTGTCTCATGATACCTACAACAAGCATTTTCTGTAATTCTTTATGAACAAAAGGAGCTAAATTAGGATTAGTTTTCCTAAGTTTCTTATTAAATGGTTTAGTGGCTTCATCTTTCAAAGGAATAGTATGTTATATTACATCTTTTTGTAACATTTGAGCTCATCATCTGAAAAATATAAGACATTGTGGTATTCAATACACAGATTAATCAAATTTTATTTATCTTCTTCGAAAACCCCTTTACCTATTTTAACCATTTTAGGATTTTTAGGAAAACCAATATTAACTTAAATGAATTCACCAGGATCCATCTTCTTATCATCATCCTTTTTGGTGGAATAATTCCTATTAAAGAGTTGTTCCATGGCCACCATATTCCCAAAAATTGGGTTTACCCTATATTTACTTTTGGAATTAGATCTCTCCTCTTTGGAAAAATCTTGGAACTATTCAAACGCATCCAAATTATTAAGAAAACAAATGATCTATTTTTCATCATCAAACACTTGCCAATGTGCAACATTATCCGGGACTTAGGGCCTGAAAACAACTTCTATCATGGCCTTATCCTTTATTATATTATCAGGAATTTGAAAGGTAGAAGCAACTATGTCCAACTCATCATCTTGGCCATTTTCTTCTCTAGGGATGATTTGCAAACCAAGTGCATCAAATAATTCAATAATATTGTATAGAATGTTTTTTTACTTCTTAAGTCTGTCACTTTTGGATGAGAAAATACCCTTAACCTATTTGATGACAAGATTATAATCTCCTTTCACACTTAAAGATTTTACTTTTAGATCTATGGCTATTTCAAGGCCCATTAACAAGGCTTCATATTCATCTATATTTTTTGTTGCCTCAACCTCTAGTCAAAAAGAAAATTTAAAAATATGTCCTTAAGGTGAGGTCAAAACAATCCAAACCCTTTTCCGGGTTTAGAGAAAGCACTGTCAAAACTCATGTGCCATATGTGGTCCTTAGACTCTTGATCAATATCAGACAAGACCATTGGATCAGAAAGGACAACATAATTTCCCATGCTAGATTGTAGTACAATGTGCACCTTTATATGATATTTGGGTGGAGAGACCTCTACTAGGACCCTTTCAAATTTATCAAGATTATTACATGGTGAGCATGGTAAGGGAGCCTCAAATTCTTCCCTTTTAAGAATTTTTTTTTTGATGGGGATTGATAGTTTATACGACTTCATGCCCTTGATATGGATTCTTTATCACCACTTTTATAGGCACACCAATTCTTACATCGTTGATCCATTCTCCTAAATTAAAATCCGAATTAATATTTAGGATATCAGGAATTCCTTCTTCAATGTCATGTGTAGAGTGTGACATTGCTCAAATTGAGAGTTTCAACACAACAGATATGTTTCATAACTTCTATCCAATCCTCTAAAGGTGAATGGAACTCCCTCTCGAACATACTGATTTTTGGATTAGGAGGCCTTTGCTCAGCAAGGGGATTTATTTTTGGCCATAGGCTTCTACTTCTAGGCTACATATTTTTCATTTGAATCAACATAGCTTGTATATCACTCATTTGTTTGGCATGTTCTATCTTCATTTCCCCAATTATTCTAGTTAATTGTTCAACTGCATCTCGCTCTTCTTCTTTTATTTCCTTTCCCTTAGATTTGAGAAGACCTCTATTAAAACCTGGGACCTCTTATTTACCTAAATCTTTTCTTTCATTTTCTAACTCTTCAACTATATTTTGGGTAGTGACTAAGATAACGAGCCTAGAACATCTAATCTCATATTTAGTGTCACAGTTAATAACTTCATGATATTGTTCCAAAATTGTGTTTTCAGGAGACCTATAATCCTGAGTCATATCTTTTAGAAGACCATTAAATCTTTGGTTGAATTCTTCCACTGTTTCATTTTATATTTTATTTAATTCTTTAACCAAGTAATTTCCTTCCCTCTTAACCCCATATTTGTCTTTAAATGCATTAGTGAGGGTTATTAAGGAGTCAAAGGCATTTTTTGCTTTATCATGAAACCAGTGAAAAGCATTATCTTCCAACCATAAAATAAGCAACTTCATCCTGACATTTTCATGGTTGTAGGTAGTGGAATGAACATATCTCTGAAAGAAGGAGTTGAACTTTTTTATATGAGCCCCAGTGTTGATTGCATTATTTCCTTCAAATATTTGCAACTTGCTCATGGAATACTTATTTGGGAAATCATGAGGTTATCCTTAGATGTTGGTGAAGTTGCAAGGCCGGTAAAAATCACCCATGATGCCTTGATTTACGGGATTAATGAAAAAAATGGAGGTAAAGGAGAGATTTATGTCTGAGAAAATTTAATTGCCCTCTAGAATGTAATTTTTTAATAGGGCCCTTAGAACCTTTTCAGGACCAAGAGTGAGTTTAAAAAATATACCAAGATTCCTTCTAAAGTAAGCTCTTGTGAATGGTTGAATAAGTGTAGTTGCCACCCAAACAGGAATCCAAACTAAATGTCTAGCTACTAAAGGTGGAGGTAAACAAGATGAAAGGATTAGTAAATGAATAAAGATAAGGTGATGAAAATATGAAGAATGATGAAAGACAAGCGCCAAAAAACGTTGTGTTGCTTGATGGGCTAATCAATGGTTAAAGAGATTAGAATATATTGTTGAAGCACCGAGAATGAGACAAACTCCTCCTTGAAAACAACACCAAAAAATGTTGCAGCTTTGGCAGGACAAAGAATGAAGAGAGATGATAAAATGAATGATTGAAATTTTTTTGTGAGGACCAAGGAAATAAAAATCTATCCCTAGAAACGATACCAAAATTTATTGCTCAAATTGTATAGGAACCACGACAACGGCTTTGGGTAGGGGCTGTGACTCTGATCCTTTCCCACTGTTGTCTCCCAACAATATGCTATGTAGGGTAGTCCATATGGAAATAAAATGACGGAAGACAAGTTGGGAACCAACTTGTTTGAGAGACATAACTTCTTTTTGTTTGTCAAATTGTTTGTGATCCTCCAGGCTTGACCTCTGGCTTGAGGAGCCATGACCTGGGGGCATTTAATCCATTAAATTCACTTGGGGATCGAACCTAACCTAGGCCATACCAACCCTAAGCAAAATGGATTTTTTAGCATGTCTCGCCTCCCTAACACAGGGCACAACCACCCCCCATGAGGCTTAATCTTAGTTCCCCTTGCTAATGAGGCCCATCCTCAACCAATTGTGTTAGTGGGACTTGATGTCTGGGAGTCATAGTTGAGTGGCCTAACTACTTGGTTTAATTTAGCAATACTTAAGGATTTTATTAGATTTAGAAATGAGAGTAATGCCTTATGGAGCCAAAATTATTGCTTATTACAAATCAAAACTAGGTAACTAGATGGACAATTGTTGCTTAAATGATCAACTAACCTATATGAGATGAAATTCCTAAAATCTAAGTTTGATGCAAGGATCTTAATTAATCTTGAATTATATGTAATCTAAGTGAACTTCCCGCTTAATTGTTTTGATTTTAGTCTTTAGAGTAAGTTGGGGAATGAAAACCAATGGGAAGTAAATAGAGGCTTGATTAATGATACCTTCCCCTATGTTCTGCCCACCCAGTGCTTCTGGTGCTGTAGAGATTGTGGCTCTGATGACTGCATGGTCACTATGTTAACCACTAAAAACGGTTGAATCCCTTAGCCTAGATGAAGAAGGGTTGTCCTATGAGTCTATCAACCAATATTATTCTTGGAGGTAAGTTTGTAGTGCAAGTTAAGCCTAGAATGCTTATTCAAAGATGATGAGTGAAATTCTTAATTAATATCACTTAAGGTTTAAGTACTTAAGTTATGATATTTCTTTATGACAAGAAACCAAGTTACCAATCAAATGGGAAGTATTACGTCAAAACTGGTATTCTAGCCCAAAAACCCCAAAAAACATGAAAAAGCAGGCTAAAAATGAAAAGTGTTGATGGTGCAATAATTATTTTTGGGGTACATTTTCAACATTTTTTTGAAATGGCAGTAAAAACTAATTTTTGTTTTTGTGCCAAAGACACTCTAAAAATAAAAAGTGTTGATGTTGGAATAACGTCTTTTTTTTTCAAGGTAAATTTTCAACATTTTTTATTAATGACGCTAAAAATAAAATATCATGACTCATAAAAAATTTAAATTTCCGATGAGTTTAAAGCATGACATTAAAGATAAAATATCACATCATTGGAAGGCCTTAAAATTCCAAGATTTTTAGGCACGATATTAAATTTAAAATATCACTTCCTCGAGAAACCATAAAATTCCAACAATATTCAGGCATGGTGCTAAAGAAAAAATACTTATAACTATTTTCAACCACAACATTAAATATAATATCATGACTTAAAAAAACATTAAAATCTTGACAATTTTTCAACCATGGAATTAAAGCCAAAGATTATGACTACAAAAAATCTTAAGTTTTCAAAATATTTCAAGCATGACATTATCGAAAGTTTTTGTGACTAAACAAACTTTAAAAATGAATGCCTGAAGAAAAGAGTTAGTATACCAAGAGTAATTTATTTTTTAAATACTAAATATATAACAATTTTAAAATCTTAGCCTAAGACAACTTGATACATTGCAACAAAAACTTAAAAATCAACCATCAAATTGACACAAAGTATAGGTGAACTCGACCTATTGTAATGAAAATTTAAAGAACAACCATGAAATTTACACATTGTGGAGGCAGACTCGATTCATTATAACAAAAAATTTAAAATCAACTATTAAATTGCACAGAATGGGATCATGTAGCTAGATGAGCATCACGATGGAACCTTTAGAAAAAATAGAAAATAGAAAATAAATAAAAATGAAACATACAAAAGAAAACAAATATTTAAATATTGAAAACAAATAAAAACAATAAAAAAACACAAAATGTACTAGGAAAGAAAACAAAAATTCAAATATTGAAGAAAAATAAAAACAATAGAAAAATTAAAAAAATCAAAAAAAATAATAGCAAGTAATAAAAAACACACACACACCACACACAATATATATGACAAAAAAAACCCAAAATAATTATAAAAATATATAAAAAAAATTAGAAAAATAAAAACTATAAAATGTAAAAAAAAAAACAAATTAACTTGTAAAATTAAAAAAAAAAAAAAAAAAAAAATATGGGGAAAATATTTAAAAAATACACATAATTATAGATTTGAGATTTCTACGATCTGCATTTTGTGTGGTGATGTCATCGAGAGTCATCACATTCATGTTTTTTTTTCTTGTCTTTTTAGTATTGACATTTCGAGCCAACCTCTCTGGTTCATTATCAGGATTAGATGTGTCACACATCGAACCCTGATGATGAACCACAGAGGTTGGTT
>APFE030704693.1:141746-180669 GCA_000404065.3 Pinus taeda | reverse complement strand
TTCAGCTTCTAACCTCCCTGGCCACTGACCCAATGCCTCAATTTATAGTGCAATGGAGATCAATTACCAGCTCCTCCTTCAAAGGGATAGCTCCTTCCAACAAGGGATTAGTTCCTCCTATGATGGGATGCATGAACCACTTGGAGCGAACAATCCACTTAACAAATGCTTCTAGAAAACTCTAGAATTAACCCAAGATGAGTTTTTTAAGATAAAGATTGCGCCTTTTGACTTTTACAGGGGTACGCCACCCTCCCGCTTTTATACATACCAAGAAGCGTATAAGACGCAGATAACTTGAACAAAGGGTGGGCCCGTAGGGAAAAATAAGAGAAAAGTGCGGAACCAGAGTTACATTGATTTTTGATGTCCTTCTCTCATTTCTCAAGCTTGTTTTGAAGAGCTGAGGTTTAAGACTTGCTTAGGAAGCTGGTATAGGTAATGATAGACCTACACCGACTGCAAATAATCAAGGTGACGATATTTTTGTGTAACACCCATACTTTCATTCTTTTGCTCACAGTAGGTTTCCCACTAGTCCTTGACATGGGGGGCTGCTTTGAGAAGAGCGAAAACAATCTTTTCTCGACTTGAAAATTCATGAACAGAAAAATACCCATCTAGCAAATTTAAGCATTTATCTAAGGCATCTGCATCTATTTGATCCTCTAAGATGGGGATTTCAAAATTAACTTGTACCTTAAAGGGTGTAGTGTTTCTAGAGTAACTGTTGGAAATCGATGCATCACCTTTGGGTAGCCGCTGAAGGATTTGCGTAAAGCTGTCCATCATTGTGTTCCTTTGTTGCTCGAGGGCTTCTTCAAGCATGATTTTGATAGGATCTCCTGCCCCCTCATCTTTCTTCTCATCCGCCATGGGAGGCTGTTGGGATTTTCGAGGTTGGTCTTGTAAAGGTTCGACCAGTTCAAGCCCTATCTCCTTATATCCCGACCTCGTTGGGGACATGCAAAGAAAAACAGAGAAAAAGTAGACTGCTCTGATACCACTAATCCAGATTTAAATTGGAATGCAACAAATTACAGAGATGACCATATACACAAAGATGCAGCGGAAATAATACTTCATTTCATTAATGTAAAATACTGAAATATGCTTACAAACAGAAATGGAAATAAACCAGCTAGGGCGATGGTAGCTTATCTCTGAGAAGCGATGTTGTGGCTACATGCCTCTGAACTGTGTTAAAATGAGGCTCGAAGGCCTATTTATTGTTGAGAAACAATGGAAAACCCTTAACATCCCAAAACCTAACCCTAGAAGATGAAACACTAAATTGTGGGCCCTATTTGGGTAAATTGGTACATCAATTTCTCGGGGTCGTAACTTTGGCATACGATCTCCGTTTGATGCGTACAATAGCTCATTAGAAAGATATGTCCGAGCACTACAACTTTGGTAAGAAAAACATTGATGCAATGATGCATGTTGCTCCCAGATTTCACAAAAAACGTCGTTTAGGGCCTCAAAACGGCTCCAGAAGTTTAGGACCCAAAAAAACTGCTAAAAATAGTAAATTGTGCTACAATTACGGAAACTAAAAAACTGAAAGGGATAGTTGTGGGGGTCCAAGTGAGATAGGTGTGTGGCCACAAAAATCCACCTAGATCATTCCTCCTCCCTTAGGAAGCAATGGTCCCCATTGCGTTGAGTTCCTCCCTGAGATGACGAAGGTTCTGCTGAGTTGGGACTCTGGTGAGCTATTCTAGAATATCTGATGTGTCCAGAAATGGTGGGAAGATTGGTCGACGATGGTCCATAGTGAACACTCGGTGCAAGCGAAGGAATGAAGGAATGCTGTGCTCCAAAGCATTGTTTCCCACACCCTTGGTAATGTTGTAAGGACCATGTTGGAGTGGTCTAAACTTTTGATGGGCTCTTGTCAGGCGTTGTTTCTACATATGCAACCAAACGTTTCCGCCCTCCTAAAACTTGTGTGGTACCCCTGTGGGTGAGGAGAAGTTGTTCCTGTGTTTTGTCATTACCGTATCCATTTGTTGCTGCTATTGCGTGGAGGAACCCTTCGCAGGGGTCATGGATGTAGCAACGATCTTCCCCTTACTTTGGGAGGGAATCAGATAGAAAATTAATTTCCTAGTTTGGGAGATGAGATTGCTGCCTTTCTTAGCAGTGATCAAAGAGGTGGTGGTAGATGGGGCTATCTCTGGTATCCTATATAATGAATTATTCAAAGAAATAATGACAACACGAGGCCTTGACTCATACACAACGTGTCACCTCCATAAGTATGGCTGACATAATAGCACATCACAAACATCTAGAGGTGTAACATCACACAATACCTCATCTGTGAAGGGCTTGATGTTGTAGGGAAGGTGACACTGTTGTCAAACTTTGAGATCTCGTCCTTCATGAAGCCACTTGATACTGTACGGATGCGGGTGTGGTGTAGTCGGTAGGTCCAACTACTTCACGAGCTTTAGTGAAATGAGGTTCTTTTGGCTGCCACTGTCGATAATGAATTGCAACAGCGAACCCTTCACCCACATCTTTGAGTGGAAAAGATGCTCTGCCTCCTCTGGGTCTTCGGGCTCATTCTTATGGATCTTGGTGTGGCAACAATGATGCTGGGCTCCGCATCAATTATTTGCTTCCCTTTTCCATTCCCCTTGTCGGGTTCTGACTCAGGGTCAGAACACGCACTTAATTTTGAAGCCTTCAACTCGGCGACCAACGACTGCTTGGTACAACACTCAATTGTGTTATGAGTGGGACTCTTGAGGAACTCACACCACTTTCTTGTGTCCTTCTTCGACTTCATGGTTATGTTCTTTTCTTGTGGCTTCGATGGGTTGTCTTGGGTCACCCTGCCTTGGCTTTGTCCTTTGGTCTTCAAATTTGCAGATCCAAAGTCTCGCTTCTTCTCTTTGAAATTTTGCTCGATTTTGACAACGTATCGGTACACTGTGCCAAGCGAGGAGATGTTTAGTAACTCCATCTCTTCCTGGATGTATCTATGTAGGCAGCCATGGTATTTGAGTACCAAATGCAGCTCAGAATCCTTGATACCCAATTGTGTGTGAAGGGTATGAAAAATGTTTGTGAACTCTGGGACATCTTGGTCCCTTCCTTGCTGCAGCGTGGTCCATTTGAAGTATTTGTCCTCATAGCTTTTGACAGGGTAGTACTGCTTCTTGATGGCATCTTGGAATGAATCCCAAGTGGGTGCGGCTGAAAATAGTGAGCCCGTACTTTCATTATTATGCTCGTAGTAGCTTTCCCACTAGTCCTTGACGTGGGGGCTGCTTTGAGAAGAGTGAAAACAATTTTTTCCCGACTCGAAAATTCATGAACAGAAAAATACCCATCTAGTAGATTTAATCATTTATCTACGACATTTGCATCTATTTGACCTTCAAAGATGGGGATTTCAAAATTAACTTGTACCTTAGAGGGTGTGGAGTTTCCAAAGTAGCTGTTGGAAGCCGTTGCGTTGCGTCTGGGTAGCCGTTGAAAGATTTGCGCAAAGTTGTCCATCATTGCGTTCCTTTGTCGCTCGAGGGCTTCTTCGAGAAAGATTTTGATAGGATCTCCTGCCCCTCGTCTTTCTTCTCATCCGTCATGGGAGTCCGTCAGGATTTTCGAGGCTGGTCTTGTAAAGGTTCGACTAGTTCAAGCCCTAACTCCTTATATCCCGACCTCGTTGGGGACATGCAAAGAAAAACAAAGAAAAAGCAGACCACTCTGATACTACTGATCCATATTTAAATTGGAATGCAACAAATTACAAAGATAACCATATACACAAAGATGCAGTGGAAATAATACTTCATTTCATTAATGTAAAATACTGAAATATGCTTACAAACAGAAATGGAAATAAACCGCTATGGTGATGGTAGCTTATCTTTGAGAAGAGATGTGGTGGCTACATGCCTCTGCATTGTGTTACAATGAGGCTTGAGGGCCTATTTATTGTTGAAAAACAATGGAAAACCCTTAACATCCCAAAACCTAACCCTAGAAGATGAAATGCCAAATTGTGGGCCCCGTTTGGGTAAATTGGTGCATCAATTTCCTGGGGTCGTAACATTGGCATACGATCTTCGTTTGACTCGTAAAATAGCTTGTTAGATAGTTATGTTCGAGCACTACAACTTTGGATAGAAAAACATCCATCCATGGACCGATATTGCTCCCATATTTCCGAAAAAACGTCGTTTAGGGCCTCAAAACGGCTCCGGAAGTTTAGGACCCAAAAAAACTGCTAAAAATATTAAAGTGTGCTACTATTACAGAAACTAAAAAACTGAGAGGGATAGTTGTGGGGGTCCAAGTGGGATAGGTGGGTGGCCACCAACATCCACCTAGATCATTCCTCCCCCTTAGGAAGCAATGGTCCCCATTGTGTTGAGTTTCTCTCGGAGATGAGGAAGCTTCTACTGAGCTGGGTCTCTGGTGAGCTGTTTTGCATTCTCTGATGTGTCCAGAAATGGTCTTGTAAAGGTTTGACAAGTTCAAGCCCTAACTCCTTATATCCCGACCTCGTTGGGGACATGCAAAGAAAAATAGAGAAAAAGCAGACCACTCTGATACCGCTGATTGGGATTTAAATTGGAATGCAACAAATTACAGAGATAACCATTTACACAAAGATGAAGCGGAAATAATACTTCATTTCATTAATGTTAAATACTGAAATATGCTTACAAACAGAAATGGAAATAAAACAGCTAGGGCGATGGTAGCTTATCTCTGAGAAGAGATGTGGCGGCTACATGCCTCTGAACTGTGTTACAATGAGGCTTGAAGGCCTATTTATTGTTGAGAAATAATGGAAAACCCATAACATCCCAAAACGCAACCCTAGAAGATGAAATGCCAAATTGTGGGCCTCGTTTGGGTAAATTGGTACATCAATTTCCCGAGGTCGTAACTTTGGCATACGATCGCCGTTTGACATGTACAATAGCTTGCTAGAAAGATCTTTCTGAGCACTACAACTTTGGGAAGAGAAACATTAGTACATGGACCCATGTTGCTCCTAGATTTCCAAAAAAATGTCGTTTAGGGCCTCAAAACAGCTCCGAAAGTTCAGGACCTGAAAAAACTACTAAAAATAGTAAATTGTGCTACAATTACGGAAACTAAAAAATTGAAAGGGACAATTGTGGGGGTCCAAGTGGGATAGGTGGGTGGACACCAACATCCACTTGAATAAATCATAAATCAAGATAAAAATGAAGACATAAATCAAGATAAAATAGGGTCTCGGAAACGATCTCGCAAGTAGGTAGAAAAAAGAAAATAAAAAAAAGAAAAATGTCTGTTAGTTATAATAAGCTACTAGGTAGAGTCATGGATTTTTCCAGAGAGATAAGCGGAAAGTCAATAAGGTTGTGGGAACAACTTCAACACTTCGCAACCTATTTTTGGTTCCAGGGGGGGGGGAGTAGAATTAGTAGTCACACATGTAGTCCTAGTGGACAAGGTACACGTAGGCATGCACTTTTTGCAGTCTTTATGATCACACATTGTACCTGTCCTTTCCGCTGTATCGATAGTCATTTCCATATTAAGTAACCAATAATGCAACTATCAAAGTAGGAGTCGCAAAATCTTTTCCCATTAGGCACGAATTTAGTTAATAAATAACCCCATCACGAGAAAATAAATATGCCATGCAACCCACTCTGTACTTTCCCAGTCCACATCATGGTTGTCAAGTCCAGGTCGGCTGATGGCGGCAAGGTATGGCTAGAACACATGGGGAAAGTTTCCAGAGTAATTAGTTGCTAAGGTCCAGTCAGTCAGGAAACATCATGTCAAGTCTAGCTACTTAACTCGCAAGATAATGAAGGAAACTCCAAAATTCAATTGCAGAAAGCAGGAGAATTACAGGTCCGCTTTGAAGAATAGTTGCAGAGACATAGAAGCAAGAAACCTAAGGTACAAAACGTTTACCAAAGGTGAAGGCAGATGGCGAAGGGAATTGTTTCAGTTCCAGAGGACCCATTAGAGGAACGAATTGAAGTGGTCGACAATATGTATGGCAAATATGATAAGGAGAATCTGGTTGACAATGATCTTATGAACTGCTTCCAATTCCCAGCTCTAAAAAGGGAAGTTTATGCAAAGGACATCTAGAGGGAGGATGACACCAAGACCTCCAGGATCAAGGAGGATTTCAAAGGGATACAAAGGTTGACTTTACTCCATTTGAGAAGCTTACTTGTGTTCGACACTCAATTTGCTGTAATGCAGTGTACCAAAATTTTGGCAAGCATGATGCACAGATGATCACTGTGGCTGGACAAGGAGTATCCCATTCATGTGGATGATATTAATCATCTAATAGGGTTGTTAGTAGGAGGGAAGGCAGTGAGCACAAGATTTTAGTAAGGGACTAAAAGAGCCAAGAAGTAGACTGAAGATACCATATATGTAAGATATGGGACTGAGCGGGGTGGATGGGGAGCGAAGCTTGATTTGATCAACAAGGTTGACATCAGATTTACCTGCTACATCATAGTGGGAAAAACCATGATACATTATAGGAAGAATGAATGCACACTGGATACAATTTTGGTTGTGGAACATTGCTTCCAGGGAGAGTTACTTAACTGGTTCACATTTGTTCTTAACAAGCTTGTGAAGATGTGTACAAGTGGGGTACCAGTTTCATGTTCGGGTACATTTTGATGTCTTTGGAAATGTGGAAGTGGAAGCCATCGAAGGAAAGTGAAATGGCAACCATTTTCGAAGGACAACTGATATCACTTTGCTATAACCCATGGAGAGCATTGAGAGACCCCAGCACGAAAGAAATAAATGAGATAGCTTTCAAGGATTGGTATGAGAAGATGCTAGACACCATCAAGTCAACAGAGAGGATACCAACGGCTCTGCTGGACGAATTCTCATAAGAGGTTTGGTTCGGAGCCTCACACACACACACAACTATCTTAGACCATGGTGTGTCCACCTGGAGACCTATAAGATGAGGTTGTAGAGGTTCGTTCTAATGGAGACAACACTATACAAGGAGGTGGGATCATGGTCTGGAGTGGCCTGCGGAATCATAGATAGGAAATACAACTACTTGTTTAGGGCCTTGAAGCAACAAGCACAAGGGGGAGATGTAGCGGAAAGAAGCAGGAAGCACCCAACATAAGATGTCCTCCACCCCATGGTGCTCTAAATGGAGGAGAAAATGTTCGAGCTAAGGCAAACAATTTCCAGTTTCGAAGGACAATTAAGTGAGAGAAATTACCCTACCCAATTTCAAGGTTCTACCATGTTCTCACCCATTATCACAACCCCGCTGGCCATGCATTTTCCCAAGGGAGTAACCCACTCTCCCTCTCAACCAATGGTCCCCAAGCCAAAGAAGAAATGAGTTGTCCACACTGTCAAAAAGCTAAAAAATGTTCCACCACCCCCAATTGTCGACCTCACTGACGAGGTCGAGCCCTCAATTTCTGCATCCCCCATAATTGAAGAGATTCCCACCACCACTTCCACCACTTTACATTAGTCGTGAGAATCATCCCCACACACAACCTCCACCTCTGTGACCTTGTTAGAAACGCCCATGTTAGGCCAACGAAAAATGACTGTGGAAACATAAGTTGAGTCAGTCGGGTAGGCACAGGGTACCAATTTTGTCAATGGTACACAACCAACATCACTTGCATCACCAATGGATGGGTCGGGCCACCACAAGGAGGAATCCTAGTTACTGTTCTACAGGGAGAAAGGATTGAGCCCTACTGGCCACTTTTTCCTATAAAGCTCACATCGATCCCGAACCCTAGCATCATTGCCCTCACTTCACAATTCACTCCACAGTCACAATAAGCTCATTCACCTGCCTCCCACTCTGAAAAATCCATCACCAGCGGCCTACCCATACAACAACATTTCCCTGAAACTAGTACAATGTAGGCTAACACACTCCAACACTGGTTTTCGGCACAATTATTTACATTTTTATAGCAAACATCTCACAGGGCCGAAAATATCCATGAGGATTTGGCCAAGGAACATGTGCAGTAGACAAAGCAGTTGCAGGAGGTAACAGAAGAGCACGATCACCTGCAACAAACAAATATAGAGTTGGAAGCCCAGGTTGATCAACTCACGCAGCAATTTAGGGCATTATGGACAACAATCATTGATACAAACATAGAGGTGCTAGTGGACATCACGACTTGCACGCTACTAGCCTGTTGTGACCACATCCAGGCAGCATGCTCGAACCTGGTAGCTACCAATGCCAACATGAAAAGGAAGCTGAAGACGGTGAGATTAGCACTACCAGACCCAGTATAGATCTACATGAGGAATGTCGAGGGAAAACTCACTGAAGTGGAAGCGAAGATGAAGGCACTAGCCGACGCCCTTGCGTACGGATATTCTCTAACAAAGTCCATGATTGGAGAGGAATCTTGGCGTTGAAAAATCACTTGGTATACCCAATGAGAGAGTGAATACAGACCTTATTCGCCAGCACAAAGGACTGTATAGATCCCGCCCACCTACAGCAGATCAACGACCAAATTGATGCCATCAAGGCCCAAGTTGATCAAATTGAGGAAGAGTCCGCAAAGACGAAGAAGATGATTGGAGACCTGCGACCACCAGTCTGGATGCAAGTTTTAACTCTGAAGGAGGTATGTGAATCAAGAGGACAATAATGGAGTGACTTGAAAAGCTAGAGGCCAACACATTTAAATTCAAATTCAGCTGAAGAATTCACTCAACATGCTGACGAAATCCTCGCCGTATGGGACACTGCCATTCAGAGGTACCGGGAATTCAGGTAGCAAACCACGAATGATGTTCTAGAGTTGGAGCCTTCATTTGGAATGGGGGAACCCAAGAGGGAGGAAAGTGCAATAGAAATAGATACCACTTCGCTAGCAATGGCCGAGGCGAAAGATTCGCCAACCCAACAATTAACAGAACCAATGCAGTTGAAAGTACAACCACCACCCGCAGAGTCCACGAAAATACCAACAGGACTGACTAAGGTTGAAATGAATTGAATCAGGGATGAGTCAAAGAATTGTGGCTTGGGCCGATCGGGGCCTTCATTTAATTTTGAAAAGGTTTTGATCAATTTTGGCTGACCAAAGGATGAGGATGAAACAGGTGGCAGAAAAGGTCAGCATGTGGAGGGGTCAGCTGGACAGTAAGGCAGAAACATGCAGTTGCGGAAGAATTGCGGCATGGTGGTAGTAGAAGACAAAGGCAACTGAGTGGGCGGGAAGGTGTAAGAGTAGCCGAGAAAGAACTGGTAGTCTAGGTGGCATAGAGGAATATAAAAGGAAAGGGCCAGTAAGGGATAGGGGTTAGTTGGTGAGGCTGTTGGAGTTGGCGTTGAAGAGAGGATATATGGTTCCGGTAGTTTGATATTAGAAGGCAGGAGTTTGGATGAGTAGGACCCTTGAGACTGAAACCAAGCCTGTGAGTCTATAAATGGGTATTCCTTGTATTTTCTTGCGGTGAATGCATAGATGTATTGTACTGTTTTACTGTTAAACTAATAGAAAGGAAATTCCAAACTGGTTGGGGATTACGATAGGTATGAATATACATGGTGTGAAGGCTCTTTTAGAATTTTGAATTGTCTTGTCTGATGCATGCACTTAGTAGTTCTCATGTATTAGATGTTATGTTTGTTATCTCTGTTATGTGTGTAATGCTATATCTATGTTATTGGATGATGCATTGGTTGGTGCTCCCTTGACTCCACGACAAACCCTTCTTACTTCCGGTCACGGCACGCCTCGGGTGAGACTCCTTACTCGGGTAAGGTGAAAATGCCAGCATTGTCCTAGACTACAACGGACCATTATTGTCCCTCTACGCCTGAACCCAGGGTATTTTCCCCCTGATGACTCTTTTGTGCCAACACAAGGCTAGCGCATTATCTTGATATATTGCATCGTGTTTCTTTGGAGAGGATTTCTGCGTCTATGAGTTCTGAGGCCACGGTGTCTGAAGCCCCAACTTTAGGATCTGTGGGCATAGAATCTACACAAGCAGTACCTACGACACTAAGGTCACCTAGGTTAAAGAAGTCTGCTTCTAAGCTAAAGAAAAAGAAGTTGTTCATAGAACTAGTGCACCACTTGCCTAGAAAGCATCTGCAGGAGGTGTGACCGAACAACAAAATGGACAAGAAAAAGAAACCTTTTGTTCCCCTCGATCTAGAGGAAGAGGAACTCCACTAGGGGTTTGAGGAGTTGGATGCCAAGGACGCTAAACCAATCACTATTCTTTCGACATATGTGCCTCCATAAAGAGGACAGAAGAAGGTGACCAAAGACCCTAATGCCAACAAATTTTCCATTGCTACGCCACTAATCCCAGCTGAAGTTCCATTTGAGGGAACTCTATTAGCATGCATACCATCATTAAATATGGAAGACTGGGACCTCGTCGACTAGGTGAAATTCCTAAATTTAGCGACAAATCAATATATGTCCCACATATACTATGAATATTTAGGGGTCACGAATTTGGAACCAATGAAATGGGTCAGAGGAGTTCAATTGGTGGGACTATTAAACATGCTATTCATACCCGATTTTCAACACTCCAACATCAATACGACGTGTGTGCACCAGTTGCTGACATTAGTGTATGATGGGTGTTTATGGCTAGGTGAGCCTATCCCCATCATGGATATCGTAATCCATCATATTACTAAGCTACCCTATAAAGGAGCGGACCCGACAAAGGAATTTACGGGAAAAACCAAGGAAAAACAACTTTCATAATGCATGAAAATCAAGTTTGGGCTTGTAAAGGGAAAGTGCGGATATTCTATCGGCTCCATAATAGACTAGGCGGTGTAGTGCAGATCCTAGTAGGAAAGATAATGCAGAAGTGTCGTGCGGATGAAGTGCCCACGCCGAACATTTTATTAGTAGTGCAGTGTGCGAATGGGGTCCAGTATAATTGGGCCCAATATCTCTGTAGAGAATTTTTGGCAAATTGTCGTGAGTCGCAAGAAGAAAGCAAGTCGTTCCACTATGCTTGGATCTTATTGCTAATAATTTTGGTGGCATGGAGGGTTTTGGAGGACAATCAGTTCCGTCCGTTGAATGAGACCCTCCCAGAGGCAACGAAGTTTGCTTTGCTGTGGCAGAAAAAAGATGTGGAACGGGTTATAGAATACAAGGTTTTTTGGGTATTCATGGAGATGAACATCCACATGGCTATCAGCTAGAGGCCAAGGTTATCTCCCACTTTGTTCAAGCAGCTGAGAGCCTTCGTAAAATTCAAGGAATAATTTCACAATGTCTGGATCTACACAAGGAGAGACCCTTAAGAGGTATGGAACAAGCTACCTTACTTAGTGGCTGACACAGATGTATAGGGAGTTGTGGGTGGATGGCCAACAAAGTGGTGCGATCCTACCTAGTTGGATGTCGGGACAAGAAAAGCAGGAGAAATATCCTCCACACAAACCTCTGTTGCAAAAAAGAAGAAAGAACAAGAATAGGAAGTCACGTGGGAGAAAGCTACCCAGCAGAAGAGAAAAGAAGCTAAGGCAGCTTTAGAGGAAGAGTGGGCTGCGAAGGAGCACACTACTAAAGTGCAGGGTGAGAAGGAAAAACAAGATAACGAAGCAAGAAACAAATTAGCTTTGCAACGCACTGATGAGGAGGAGATATCTGCACAGGGTGATGATGGGGGTGAGGAGGTGTCCACCCCCTTTAAATTCCAGAACTGCACCAAAGAGACAATGATAGGTTCGCGAAAGAAGTGGTAATCAAATAAACATTTGCCGGTGGACCCTCTTGTACTCACAAAGGGCGATTTAGATGAGATCGACAATAAGGTTTGCGATACCACATCCAAGATATGGTCACACTTTGAACAATAGTATATGCAAACACTAGGGAGGGTCCAGAAGGATCTACACGAGCTGTAGATCTAGGCTAGTAGGATCCAGGCGAGCGTTGGGAAAGCGAGCGTGGTGCAAGCAAGCCTAACTCAAGCGAGCATGAGTGTTCCAGAAGTGTAACAAACAATGGACCTAAGGACAATTCCTTTACCAGAAGGATCCTTGTGAGTAGATAACCATGAAGACCACAACACGCTAGAAAAGATCAAGGATATTGGGATCAATGTGGCCGCGCTACCGCTCCAGGCCCTCCATGCAATACATCAGGGGGTCTCAAATGAGTTGCAGATCAGGGAGCAACTCGCCCTTGTGGTCCTCAGTGAATGTAAAGTTAAAAATGCACCAATGTACAAGGAGAAGACACATGCACTAAAGGAGAAAGAGGAAATGCAAGCGCGAAGCACAAACCTAGAGTTAGTAATTGAACACGATTGTAAAATAGTTCCAGAATTACATATCCCAGCCAATGCACATTCGGAGACGAAAGTTAGGAAATTAATTGTTGCTGTGTGTGATGCCAAATATGAGGTTGGCTGCTTCACTTTTGAGTTCCAAATGAAGATACCGAACTCCAACTCAAGCTTCAACCAACCACACTACCAGAAGTTCGGAAACAAAGAGGTGCAACTATAGAGGAATCAATTGGTCAACTAGATGTCGGAGTTCACAGTTGTGACCAACTATTGAATCAAGCAATGGGCATATGGGATACATTGCAGGAAGACCCTAAGATGCAACAGTTGAACATAGAAATCAAGGAAGCGCAACAAAAATATGATGAAATCAATACGACTGCGCAGACGTTGGCGCCAGTCCAGTGCTGCATGTGCTTGTAGGAAGGAAAGGTGATTCAGATGTAGATGCAAGAGTTATAGAAAAAGATTTCCTTGCTAAGAGATTGGATTTAGCCTTGGACAGAGGAAGCCATCCAAATTTCACAAAAAATTCATGAAAATCCGAGGACCACGCAGCAGATCCAGTGGACCACACAACTTGCAATGGAGGGGCCAACCACAGAGAAATTTGTTGAGGAGGCATAATAAGCAGTAGAATAGAGTACCGGGAAGCTTCAAACATTGACGAAGGCATTAAGGGAACTCCACCAGAAAGTGGAATAACCAATTGAGTGACTCGAGGGTGAGTCATGATCTTTGTGTTGGGGGCCTATTGGGATGGGGTCCCCAAGGGTAGAATTGAATTAATTTAGTCATTTTTGTAAAGAATTTAAAGTATCTACAAAATATGGATGCAAATCATGTAGTTAGTCGAGAGTCACAGGGGCCTATGCCCCTTGTTTGGGTAAGTGATAGGCAGTTTTGAAGATTCACCCATGAGCCGGGGACCATGGTATTGTATTAGAAAAGCTATAAATAGTTGAGTCATAGTTGTTATAGCACGATTTACCACCCTTTGTATTTGTGATGATTGGTTTATGGCCTAGGGAAACCCCTCCTTCCAGAGTTGGTCCAAATATATTAAAAATAATTTTTTATTCCCTGTATGCTACTTTTCCTTGAGATAAAAGCATGTACACATGGGTTAGTCAATAACAAACCCGTGTATATGTGTTAAAACACTTGAAAAATCAAATTTCCTTAATTATGGGTGGAGTTCATGGGGTTTACCTGTTGATTACCTTCTATTGCCCATGGCCCAATTGTTTCCCAACTATTTCCCAACTGTTTCCCAACTAAAAAACTAATTGGGAGAAGTATAAATAGACTTCTATGGGAAGGCCTAAAGGGGGAGAAGAGATAGAGTTATTATGCTGAGATTATCCTTGACTGAGTCTGATGAATCCCTGTGCCTCATGCACTTCCCCAAGCTTCAGGAAACCCTTGTTTCCTTGATTATAGATATTCTCCCTCTTGCTTGAGATATCATGGTGTTGGTTATGGAAGAAAATTGTTGAAGGCTGGGATAAGACGAATCCGGAGGACAGTTCCGCTTGGAGCCGGAAGAAGAAGACTTAGGTGAATTCTTTCCATGTTATTTATAGCTTACTGCAATAAAAGAAATGTTGTCTTGTTTCCAAAATTAACTTTGTTTATGCATCAAATTATGTTATAATTCATATATGAATGTTATTTTGATGTACGATCAATCATTTGCTTATATGATATAAATTCAAATTTCATGAATATGCTTTACTTCTATACTGCTATGTATGTTCAAATTGAATGATTTTCAGGTTTGAAGAACATTAGGAGTTGTAGAGGGTTTGAACCCTGCGAGACCTACTCCAACGAAGGAAATCCGGGTACGGTCACTCTACGTAGTTTGGTTATATAAGCTTTTTGCCTAAGTTGTATGAGTGTTTCTTGTTGTATTTTGCACCTGCTCTGTTGGGGTTCTAACCCAAAGCCCTAGGGTACTTTTCCCGAAACAGAATTGGCGACTCCACTGGGGATAACAATCTTGTTATTTCTATTTTGGGTTCTTCAGTGTCAATCAGGGTTCAGTCTTTGGTTTTCTTGCTGTTATAGTCTTATTTGGTCTACTAGAGTCTCAGACCTTAAGTTTGATCTTTTTGATTTGGCTTTGTTTTTTACTTTTCTTGCAAATCTTTGTATATCTTTTTACACTGTTTACAATAGCGTACACACGCTCGTTTATTTGAAGTGAACCCACATATATGCGAGTTTCCTATATCAGAAGCGCGTGTACATGCCTCTGTGCTTGAACACGGTCGCGTATACCAATTTTTGCATTGTTTTTTCAAATCTCTCTACCTAGAAAGATTTGTTGCTTGGTCTGTTTAGTCTCTGTGTGGTCAATTCCTGTCTGAAGAATTTCATTATTCTGCAAGCTTACTGTTTCAAAGTCTCTTCCTCATTGAAAAGGTTTGGCGTAGGTTTGCTTTTTGATCAAGTTTGTCATTAGTGTTTTGGCACACAAGACTTCGTTCAGAAGTTCTCGATTATTCTGGTCCTCCAGAACAGGTGATTGTTTTCAGTCTTAGTGTCAAGCTCAGTTTTTGATCTACTTGCTTTGCTTTCCTTCATTTTGTGGCCTTATATATTTTCTTGCTTTTTGAAAGTATTTTTTATGAATTTGAAAGTATTTCTTTCTTGGCTTCTTGGTCAGTGTGTCAAGCTCTTTGCTGCTGTTTGGGTCGTTTAGTATGAGTCCAAAGTCTTTTCTGTTCAAGTTTTCATTCATTTTCAAGTTTGTAAATTGCAAAGACTCCTTGTGCTCTTTTTTGTATCTTTGAGTTTAGTAGGATTTTGAGTGATTTCAAAAAGTTGTTTTGGTTGTTTCTTGAAAAAGAAAAGATCTAAAAATAGTGAGTCTTAGATATAACTTTGATAGATAAGAATAGAGAAATGAATGAATGATGTGTAAGGGGTTTTGATAGACAGGAAGGTCTGTTCCTGTCAGTAAGTGAAGGAAAGGATCCACAACTGAGTGCGCAAAGGCCTGGAAGAGTCCACAACTGAGTGTGTGGACCCCTGCAGCTAAGTGCGCAGGGTAGTTGAAGTCTGTACTGGAACGATTCTGATTAATAAAGATTGATTTTGGGTTGAAAATACTTGCACCTATCTGTTTAATTGTTATGTCACTTTCACTAATGTTTTTGTAATTCATGGTGTTTTCTCTACGCGAATAAGGTTAATTGAATATGTTTATGCTTAAAAAGATGATTGAATGATATTCATGAAGATATAAATCTATTTAGGGTTAGTTTCAGATAAGGAAGATAGGTCTGCGTGATGACATATCTAGACCTCAGAAGCCCTAGAAGACCTGCTCAGTTGCGTGAAAGTAGAAGACATATCCTGTTAGAGCCTGATTAACGCCATTGGCTAGTCTTGCGAAGGGTTGAAGGTATTTAGGGCCGAATTAGGAGTTTTAAATCCATTAGAAGGTGATATACTCATATAAGAAGATCTAAGGCACTGAAAGACATCACACTAGTCTCCGGATGCAAAAAATTGGTTCTGGCATTCCCCAATACTGCTGCGAGTGAGATTGCGACCTGCGCTACGCAAGTTGCTGCCAAAAGGGCCAACAATGTAGGGTTTTATTGGTTGGTGTAACTAAATTTGAACCTGGGCCAGGACCCCTTAAGCCAACAAGGTATTATGAAAGCCAAACAGAGATCGTATGCCAAAGTTACGACCCTGGGAATTTGATGTACCAATTTACCCAAACACGACCCATAGTTTTGGCACTTCATCTCCTAAGGTTATGTTTTTGGATGTTTAGGGTTTTCCATTGTTTCTCAATAATAAATAGGCCTTTGATCCTCATTGTAACACCATGCAGAGGCATGTATCTGCCACATCTCTTCTCAAAGATAAGTTACCATCGCCCGAGCTAGTTTATTTCCATTCTTTTTGTAAGCATATTTCAATGTTTAATATTAATGAAATGAATTGTTATTTCCGTGACATCTCTATATTTATGGTTATATCTATGATTTATTGCATTCCTGTTTAAGTTCAGATCATTGAACCAATAAAATATTTTAAAAGGTGGCTTGTAAGGTTCTTTGTCATATTCCCATAATTCCACGTTTGTAGCAACTATTTAGGTGTCAAATCTTAACAAAATTTATGAATTACCATGCACAAAACATAAGTGAAGATGGTGTTCTTTGAATGCATACAGTGGTTCTACATTTAGGAACATTGAAGAAATATGACCAATTTTTAAAGAAGAAACTCATATTTTTAGGCATTCATTGGTAGCTTTTGGTGTTAATCTATTTGGAGAGATTTATTATATTTACTCAGTGGCCTATTTTTGTTATAAAAAATGACCTTCCTCCTTGGATGTCAATAAAATGGGATCACACTATTGGAAATGATTGTTCTAGGTATCTGTTTACAATACTTTTTTCACACAAATGTAACAATATTCTATTTGCTACTGCAAAAATCACTCTGTTAAATACGCCATTTCAAGGGTCTAAGGTCAGGTAAAGGAGTGTACTTGTTTCTTAAAAATTCCTTTTTGATCAAGAAAGAAATAAATCAATGATTTCATGTATAGGTGTATTGTTCCCTCCCACTCCGTGAGACTTTTGAGGAAGATGGGAGGTTTTACTTTTAATTAACCCAACCTCGAAGGTCCGATATGGAAATGAGGTTACAAAATTTCCTTCTTTGCCAATGTTAGAAAAATTAACTTTGCATAACATTATCACATCTAGCTCATCAATATCTTTTCAATTATGTAAATTTTGCCTCAATTCGATTCCTACATTGAAAGTTATGCCCTCCTAAAGATTGACCAATTAGATAGTGCCACATGAACAACATATTAAACACCTTGTAGCTTAATCCTTAATGCAACAGATTGAGATTAGATCGATGGCCTATATTCATATTGGGGATCCCTTTCCTTTTCGACAATCAACGGGGTCCTCTAATTGTGTCCTCCATGTTAATTAACATATAGATATTTGTCCCACCTTCTATTAATCGTGCCTATATTTGGGAAACTAAAAATGAACTTGGTGCTAGATGGGAGGTGTGAATAAATTTTTTCTTATCTGCAAATGTTAATATTGATGTTGCACCTTCTGTCAACCATGCCAAGATGCAAAGACAAGCCTTAAAAATTCTCTGATAAGCACAGGTCTGGGACAACGTGGCATCACCTGTGGTGCCACCTAGAATCCATGTAACCTACGTAGAATCCAAGTTATCCTAATCTATATCACTTGCCTCCACTACATCTTTCTGATGTCACATTGACATTAATGTGACATCACCGTATCATGTGACATCCTCGGGCATGACCACATGTCATCCAAAAACCATCCTCTCATCGATCCAAAAAGGCTTCTCCTACCTACTATTTATCACATTGATAGCACGCCATGTCAATAATATTTGCATGCCATCATGTCCTTTGGAATCCTCATGTGGAATATGCATAGACTTACATGGCCTTCATGGTGTCTGTTACCTCAGCCTGATTTAGGGTCCCATAGGGATGGCCCTCTTCCAACAAATTCATCTTTTGTCTTTTATGGATGGAAGGGACTCCCCTTGCGTTCTTTGTTAACCATGCCCAAGTTTAGATAAGGCTCAACTAATGTTGACTCTAAAATAAAGCTGTGAATGGGAATTTCCCCATTGTCTGATGGCAATCCTTAGTGTCACTCCTTCTATCTACTGCACCTAGTTCAAGGGGTTATCACTTGGCAATGAGGTGCAATGCTAGATTAAGCACTAATCATTTAGATTATGATAATCTCCTCAATTAAAGGAAATCACATATAATTAGCATTACTACAATAACTCAACCCTAATACAAGTCTATTATTTGTAGAGCTCTTACTTAGAAACTTAAGGAATCCAAGGAATTTTCCCAAGCCTTACTTGAGACCTAGTGTTGTGTGAAATACCATAGCTCCATAGGGATACAACCCTTACCCCCATACTAATCATTCAATGAATTATTCAAATCCCTAATACAAGCAATAATATTGTCCACATGCCAACTAACCAACACCAGAGAAAGCCTAATGATGGCTAATACTACTCTATAATTTCAAGCATAGAAATGACATATAATGCCACATAATGGATTCCACACAACACTAATAGATATACTGATAAAAACATGCATTGCAGCATAAAGAAACTCAACTGTCTCAGTTAATCAAATATCCATGACCATGCCAAAAAATGGAACCCACACACTATAACAGTTAACTATGCACATCAAGCATTCATACAAGGCTATGCAAAATATCTCTGCCTCTCAGGAAAGTATCAGCGAACACAAGGTCCTATAATCCCTCATAATCATGAAAACATTCACATAACCATCTCATTATAAACAAATAATAACAACTCATTTCTCCATTAAAGTGTTGTTACATACATTGTCATAACACAACAATATCATTTATCATCCACAATGCAACATATGTAAAGGCAAATATACTTATCTAAGTAACTTATATGACTGAAAACTGAGGATGGGACTTAAACTTATATGACTTAAACTGAGGATGGGACTTAAATATTTCTTGTAGTTGACCACCCATGAGCTGAATTCAAAGATTGAGGAGTTAAGTGCTCAAGGGAATCTACATCGATACAAGTCAACCAGATCACATGGGAATCTAGAGCACATAGTGTCTCCACCTGATGCTTAGGATTTTAGAGCATACAATATCTCCATGCAATGAAATACTATAGGAATCTAGAGCCCATTGTGTCTCCATCCGATTTACACTACAAAAATCCAAAGTCCACAATGTGTCCACCTGCTATCCTATAGGAATCCAAAGAACTCCATGTCTCCACGAGAATCTAGAGCACACACTTAGGGTTTCCATTTATTAAATACCACAAGAATTTTCTAAGTTCACCACGTCTCCACCTAATAAACAAGAGTACATGGAAAATAAAAACTATACCTTCTCAACACGACAATGTTTAATTTACACCATAGTTCTCAATGTTCTTCCAATCTTAGCACACATACACTATGTTTTCGATCCTTTCGTCCAACAATTTCTCATAAAAATTTCCTGCACATCTAGGTGTGTCCACTCTCTTTGTATGTTTTCGTATAACTGAGCATCTCCCCCATCATCTCTTGTTGGGCCTCTTTGCTTCCCATCTCTTCCTCTCGTGTTCACCACCCTAGCACGTTCCACAAGATTAGGGACTATATGGGATTGCTCTTTGTTCATGAAGCCCATACATTCTTTAATGCTTACAACAACAAGGCCATAATTTCTTCAGGGGGATAGGTGGATAAAGTAAATGTAGTGAGTCATGTTTACAATCAACTCCTCCTCCTCAAACTTCTAGATCTGTGTCCACTCCTTCAGTCGAGTTAATTTTTACATTTCCACATTATTTACATGAATTGCAATTTATAGTGACATTTATAAGTGGAAGAAAAAAGGATGTCATAGACCCCACCTCTTTAAAGGAACATGAATCTTATTTTTCTAGACTTGAACACAACGTTTAGCAATGTTCTATTCTCAAATATAAAATTAAATTGCGAGCTTTATATACATAACCCTTTTTACATTTACTCACACAGTAAGAGAAAATGAGCATGATGCAATCATATGATCAACCATCTCCCAAGTGGCCTCATCTAGTCCAAAGTGCCTTTATTGCACCATGACCTAGTCAATTACTCAATTATGGAGTGTGATCTTCCTTTGATCTATAATCCATTATGGTTTTGGTTGAATTTTGCCTTGAATTCCACCTGTATCATAGACCAATCAACAACATGATTACCATCATGCACATAATTTTTAAGCGAACATAATTTTGAAGCAAAGAAACATGGAAAACATCATGTGCTTTCATTGTGGGTGGCAAGGCTAATATGTATGCCACTGGCCCCACTCTTTCTAAGATCTAAAATGGTCCACAAAATCTTGGTGCTAACCTAGCACAAGACCCAACTCGAAGTGAAAAATTCCTTGGTCTGATGTGGAGGTAAATGTATTCCCCCACTTGGAATTCCTTGTGCATTCTATGTTGATTTGCATAACTCTTTTGCTTGTCTTATGATACTTTCAAGTAGCTACTTCCTATTCCATTTATTTTAATTATTAGGTCTAATATGCACCCTATTCATTGGATCATCTAAACTGATGGGTGTATTACATATTCTACCACATAGAGCCTTAAAATGACTCATCTTCAATGATTATTGGTGCCCATTGTTGTAAGAAAATTCTACCAAAGGTAGAAACTCTTCCCGCCTCTTAGGTTTATGCATGACATACATTCTTAGCATGTCTTCCAGTACCTTGTTTATTCTTTCAACTAGACCATCATTTTGAGGATATTCCGCTGTACTAAATGCTAACTTTGTTCCAAAACCAATAAATACATTTACATTTATGAATTTGATTAATGAATATATACATTGCTACATTAGTTTTTATTGTAGTAATAATTTTTTTTTTCTAAATAATTCTAAATTATTTTACTAAAACATAGTGATACACTGAGGCTTTGGCCTTTGCATGTTCGTGCCATGGCTTAAGTCATATAACAACAAAACAAGATTGTGACTGCCCAAAATGGGAAACCAGTCCAGTTCAAAAGAGAATTTGCAAAAATGAACTTGCTGCCCACGCAGGGGAAACCAGCAATCAATCACAGTAGCTAGCATGATTTGCAAAAATGCACAAAAAAAAACCTATTGATGTAATTCCAGAAACCCGAGACTCGATAACGCATGGCAAGTCATGTGGCATGCTGTGCTAGCAAGTCAGGTGTTATGTGACGGCGACGGGTGTTCCTCAATCATGAAACACCTGTATGGATCAATGTCATCCTCTTCCTGCTGCATCGCACCCGTGTCATCTTTTGCCTGAGGCTCATGGTTCTTCTCCTCCACAGTGTTCTTGTCCTAAGAATTTCCCTTCTTCTCCCTTACGCAGTGTGGTCTTCCATCATCCCTGGCTAGCTCCTTACGGATTGGGCTTCCTTCTTTGTTGACTGGCTCCTCGTGGAAGGTAATTGAGATGGTGGCTGTTATCACTGGTTGGTTCAGGAAGCAACGATAAGTGAACTGGGCTGAGCAAAGGGGATGTTGCGTGCTGGAAGGAATGTCAATGGTTGGAGAGGTGGATTGCGTCGGTTGGAAGTAGAGAGCTCGTGAGCGGTCGCTACGAGTGTTTGGATAGTAGCCAGAGAACAATTGAGGTGAGGGGGATGAGGAGTCTGAGGCATGAGAAGGTGGAGAGTGAGGCAGTCTGCCTCTGCTACTCCCTCTTCTGCTTTGCATTCTATGGCAGAGCCTAGGTATTTTGACGCGGGAGCGAAGAGAATATCTGCTAGGAGGTGACTCAAAGAGTTGAGAAGGCACAACAGGTTCAGAGGTTGGCTTAGATGAAGGAATAACAATAGACGCATAATGGAGAATGAGGTTGCAGATAAAGCTTTGCGAATAATGATTACTTGGTGTTATAGACATATTTGGGCACATCAACCCCAAACTTATATGTCGATGTATTAGGTCTCATCAACCCCTAAAAGAGTTGTTTCATACCCTAAAGGAACATAGTCATCTAAATACATCATTCCCCAAAAGTTCCATCTGAGAAACCATCCAGAAATTGCCTAAATTGAACCATATTGATTCCTCCACTGGAAAAGTGCGATGCATACTGAATGGTACACTGCCAAGTTGCGATGCATACTATTTAGGCCTTCTATAGGGTGCGATGGGTGAGGATGGACAAGTGTCCATGAAATTTGTCAGTTGGTTGTTCATGGAATCTTCTAGAAACTTCTCCTGTGCCACTTGCCTCTTTGAATTCGCCCAAAGATGAATAAGGGATCTAGGAAATCATATCCAATCCCTTCTCTTGTGGAGCCAATTGTAACAAGTGGAATGGCACTAATCAAACCCCATAAATGAATCACACCCTTGCAAACATCTATAAATGGATCCCTCATCCAAGAGATTTGGAGGCTTGAATATTGTGAATTGCAAGGAAGTGCTGATAGTTTATAATTGAGGAGAGAGCATTGTATTCTTGTTGGTGTGATCTTGCTATTTCATGAGGTGAAGAAGGATTGAAGCTGGGAGGATGATGCTAGATCAGACAACTGGGTTGTAATTCTCCTTTCTATTAATAAAGATCTTCAAGTTTTCTCCCATATGATTGTGCAATTGTGAATGTTATCATTTGTGAATGCTATCATTTGTGAATGCTACCATTTGTTCATTATATATATGATTCTGTAATGTTTTTTTTTGTAATAGATCATGATGCTTTGACGGTTCTTTGTTGTTGTACTTGTGCAGGTACTCTCTAAGCGTGTTAAGTACAGGGAGAAGTTGCAAGATCTGCCAAAGGAGAGAGAGATCAAGCAAGGGATTAAGTGGAAGTTCCAGGTTGGTTCCATTGCCTTTCTCTTATATGTTATACATAGGAGGAATCATTGAATTGTTTTAAACTGTTGTTTCTAGGGTAGCTGCTAAACCTAGAGGGCTAACATTCTTTAGGAATAATAGTTTTCCCAGAAACAAATTGGCAACTCCACTGGGGAATGAACAAATGTTTGTTTGTTGTTATTGTTTGTTTTATTTTCAATTTGATAAACTATAGACAGAGTTTGAAGTTAGCTAGGTAGCCTTCGAACTTCTCTTGCTCTGCAATTGCATAGTAGATGAATGCTGCTTCAGTCTATCTCTAGTTTAGTTTATGAATTAAACATTTGACTTGCAAGCACATATAGATGCCCTTTTGGTAGCTCAGTAACCTCTCAAGACATTCCATCATACTTTTCTCATCATTGTTCATCAAAACCCAACTTAATTCATTGAAAACAAATCCACATTTGAGCCAAAACCCATTTCAATTGCGCTCATTGGACCATTGCACTGTCTTCCACTGTGACTCAGTATGCATAGCACCTCCCGAGTGCAATAAGTGTGATGAATCTCAATTTATTTGAAGCCTAGGTGTGATTATTGATTGAACTCTTTTTCCATCTAGAAATTGAGGGTTTTTGACCTTGTTTTCAGTTTTGTTTGGTTGTTTTGCTACTTATGAACAATGCTTCTTTACTAAAGCTTACTTGCATCACTTACATCAGCCTCAATTACATTAGGATTAGTGAATGTTTTTGTGTATTTGTTCCTCATTTACAATCCTTGTCAAAAATTTGTTTTAGATGATTTGTCACTTTGATACAAAAAGTGTCCTAATTATCGTTTTGTGTCAAAAAGAGAAGTGTTGTAAATTTTTCCTTCCCTTGATAATCAATTAAAATTTTCTTCATGTATTTGATTTGATTTGTTTATATTCAAAGTGTTGAAAGCATTTTTATTCAAAATTGGAAGTGTCGTTTTGAGTCTTTCTTTCCCTTTTGAAGAAGAAATTGTCGAAAATGTCATTTTGAGTGAAATATTTCAAATCTTTGCTGCATTTAGTTTTTTTTTTTTTGCATCTTTCACATTAAGGAAAGAAAAAACAAATACATGCATTTGCATTTAGCATTTTTTGATTTGTGTGCGAAAAGATGATTTAGGGAAATGCACTAGTGTGTGCTCTTTTCTCTTTTATTAAAACCACTGTTATCTTCTTTCCCTAGTAGCTAGGATTTTCATTGCTCAAATAAACACAGATTGTTTATCATTGTAGATTTCATCTTAGGAATTTCAGATCATCATCATGCGGTGAACCATTGAAAGGAAAAATCTAAACAAGATCAACTTTAAAATGACTTTCAATGAACCTAACAATGCTTTGGAACCTAATGCAACATATCTAGAGGTCTAGGCTAGTGATGTGTTCTGGCTTTGTTAAAACTAGTGGCTATCATTTTCATTGAAGGTTTGGTGATTCCTCCTCCTTGATACGATAAGTGCTGGCATGGAATTGTGCTCCTCGTATTGTCGCGTATATATTAGGAGACCACAATAGGCTTAAATACTTTATCCATACGAAACTGACTCTACCGCCTTATTGATCACAATGCACTGAACACAACATTAGGGAAGATTGACTGCCGTACATAAGTCCTTGGTAATTTTTCTTTAATTTATCACCAAGGTGTATATTGCAGTTTTGTGATTCGTTTGGTAATCCCTCTGTCTAGATTTTCCAGAGTAGTCACTTTCGTTCCTTTTCGACTCTCTAAAAGAAAAGGTCCATCTGAGCACTTGTCCTCTCAGGCTCATTAAAAATCGAAGGAGACTAGTGTCATCTTTAGATTTTTCTCAACTCTTAAAAACTAAAAAAACAAAGTTGTGTCCAAGTGTCATTAAAATTAATTGAATTCGGAATAATTTCATTTTCCCCTTAATTTTTAGTTGATCAAATAATCCGCAATCGTGGAATAAAGTCAATCAGAACCTCGTCGTTCGCGGAGACTAGTGAGTCAACCATCTTTGCCTCCAGAAGTAAAGCCAATTCGGATAAAGCGGTCTTGTTTAACTGAGTCCAGTTCATTTGGTTTATTTGAAACTTTTGTTTCAGCATCGTCAGAGACTCTAGTTACTTCGATTATTTCTAGTACATCTGCCTTCAGAGAGGAAGTTCCGCAGTTACAAGAGGACATTAGAACTGGTCCTAGTGTAACAGTAGACACTCCTGTACCAGAAACAACTCCATCTAAAGTTGATCCAGAACCCATCTCAGTTCAAAACGAGGCTACATTTGAACCAGTAATTGTTCAAGAACCTCCCTTTGAGATTGAAGTTCATTTACCTAAACATCTGGACGTTGAGTTTCAGTATTCAGAAGGTGTCACCCCTCCAGTATCTGTCACTGCAGAAGATATACCTTCTTCGGCTCCAGAAATCTTTTACAGACCTGATGGTCTACCTCTTCCACCTAGTTTGATTGCTATAGAGGAGATAGTAGAGGATCCCCCATCTAGTACCCTGTTTCATTTTGGAATTGGGATTCATTTGTATCCTTTTACTCCTGAGTTTTGTTCTTTTAATCCTCCTTCATCACAAGTTCCTATCGAATCGCTTGGAGAGCTTTTGGATAGACTAAACATGTCTGAGCAACCATCAACATCTAGGAATGTGTCATATGAGCAGTTGCGGTGGAACCTCCTGCTGCTATTCCTACAATGTTTTCTGGTACACCTGAGTTGTATTTATACGGTACACCATCTGTTCTAGCTGGTTATCAATCACTAGCTGGAGTCCACTCAAGGGCTAGTTTGGCACCATGGTCTACTCCTATTTATTCATCTAGAGTCCCATCTGGTCTTTTTTTATGTTGAAACTCAACAATTTGGTCTTGCATGCTAGTATCAATTTTGGCAAACCAATTTTCAAAGACCGATATATCATTTAAACACCGAGCTTCTGCCATATGGAGAGAAGTATGCCTTTTCACTGTTTCCTCTTGGCGAATAACCATATGAGGGTTTCCAACAATATTCAGGTCAAACTAGAATTACATCTAGTGGTTGGATACCAATACTGCTAGAACAACCAAGGGTTGTATATTCAACACAACTGATCCGACCTATGTTGAATATTCCCACTACAACTGCTTTACAACTATGTTTCAAACACAAGTACAACCTGTTGTGTCTCAACCTCAACCTGATCCTTCTTCCTTGCAACCTCAAGTTTTGAGGTAGAAGACTCAAGTCTCTTAGGTTGTGATACAACAACCACTTGTCTCTACAGCTGAACCGCAACCTTAGGTTGGTTTTTCTTTATCTGGAACGACTCAGGCACCAACGGGTATTGTCAACCTACAACTTGGTTAATTTTCTGGTATTGGGAAACAACAAATGGTCCAACAACCATGGCTGGAACAATACCAACAACCATAATTCCAGCAAATGCAACCTCAGTTTGGACTTGGTTTACAAGCTCAGATTGGATTTGGTCAATATCAAGCCTACTAAGGACTTGGGAAACAAGGCTTTGTAGGTTATGGACAACCGCATTTTCAAACCGGTTATCAACAACCACATTATACTAGTTATGTCCAACAACCTTATCAAGGTTACCAGCATGCTGGTATGCAAAGACCTACTACTCAGGCGATTCCATCTTATCCTGGATATGCTCCACCCAACCTGAATCAACAGTTGCCTTTTGTAGCAACTCTAGAATTACCAGATTTGAACTGGCTAATGAATGATCCAATTGCATACGCCCTTTGGTGGCCGACGATTCCTCATAAACTCCCCTATGATATTCCTAAGTTCAATGGAAATCCAGGTGAAGATCCATTAAATCACGTAATGAATTTTCATTTGTGGTGCTTATCTAACACTCTGAATGATGATTCGATTAGAGTTAGCCTTTTCCAGAGAACGCTTACTGGTCCGGTAGCGAAATGGTATATTGAATTGCCTAGAGCATCATTTGATAACTTCACCATCCTTGCCACTAATTTTATAACCCACTTTTAGTTACCCATCAGGTACGAAAATGGAACATAACTCCTTACCAATTTTAAACAGACCACGTCCACTCAGATATCTGATCATATTCATGAGTGGCGGCATCATCGTCGAATGGTAAAGACCTATGTTCCTGATCAGCTTTTAGCTGAGTGGTTTATTAACTCCTTATTGCCATCTATCACTGAGGACGTAGTGAAAGGAGGAGTTATCATTGAAGAGCAAGTCATTGCTCTTGCCCAATATTAGATTTGATCTATACATAATCCGACACACTCTATGACAAAATTCCTGATGTTCCTAGACAAGCTTTTTCCATCCACCTCCTCCTAAATCAAGTAGGGACTCTCATGCTGGTGACGTTGTGATTGGTTCCTCAAGCACGCAAATCGCAAGAGGTTGATTTGGTCAAGCTCTCGCTGTTTCTAGTCAAAATGCAAATGACAATTCTCTTGCCTCGGAGATTAATGTCGTGTCATCTGACAAAGGAAAAAATAAAAAACAAACAGGGGGCAAGAAGAAAGGGAAAAATAATAAGAAGAAACAGGAGAATCCTACTCCTGAAAAATCATCTGAAAACCCTACTGCGGCAAGGAAACCTCCTCATTATCCATGTTTGATTTGTAATGAGGAGCATTTTACAAGAGATTGTCCACATCGATATGAGGTTTCAAAACTTTTAAAGGCTTCAAATACCTCAGTGGTGTTGACTGATCTGTTTTCGAACCCAGAAACTCATATGGTTGCTACCAATAATGCTTCCACATCCCAAGTGCTAATGTTATCCATCACAAACAAGCAAAATAATGTTTTGGTATCGACAAGGAGTAAAGATTATGGGAATCCATCATTGTCAAACAACTAAGCTACTGATCAACCTAATGGTTCAACAACAACTTTGCCAGAAGTTGTTCCACCCATTATTCCTGAATTAACTATAAAGCTGCCAAAGGGAGTCGTACATAAATCGACATTTAATCCTCGTGCTCAAGCTGCTCAGAATTATAATATAGTGGAGGATCTGGCTCAATTGCCATCCGCTATGTCGACACTTGAGGTATTGCAAAATTGTCCCTCCCAAAAGCAGGATTTTTTATCAGCAATAGGTGGGATCGATCCAACGGATTCCAATCTTGTGGTCTTCAATCATACTAGATATACACCACAGTTACCGGCCCAACTCGCTTTCCTTATACAAGTAAAAAACCTAAATAAAAATGTTCATTGAACCATCATTGATGAGGGGGCATCTCCCTATATTATGTCAATGAGTTGCTGGAAAACTCTTGGTTCACCACCCTTGTCATGATCACCAACAAAACTAAAAGAATTCGATGGAAGAATGTACACTCCATATGGGATTTTAAGTAGCTTGCAAGTTGAACTAGGGGGCAAGACAATAGATATTGAAGTTGAGGTCATTGATGGACTCCTTGACTACAATATTTTACTAGGAAGGCCCTGGGTTTATGCTATGGATGCCATTGTGTCTACATATTTTAGAAAGATTGCATTTCCCTTCCAAGGTGGAATCACAATCGTTGACCAACTAGCCTTTTTTTCTAATAGTTCACAAGCTACTGGAAGCATTCCATTGATCCATGGAAGTTCACAATAGCTTCAAAATGTTGGAGTAGGTCTCCTAAAAGACCCTTCCTTAATGGGTACTTTTGCCCTCCCGTCTCCATCCAGTTTCACGGAGGTGGCCATAGTGGAAACCTGTCACATGATCTCTTCTACATCATCTGAGTTTAAGAAGAGTTCTGACTATTTTGAAAGTGATGATCATCATGAGGAGTTGCTGCCAAGCCCCATCGAATCTTTGTAGAAGTCAATTTTTTGGGCTTGTGTGGCAAACTCGAGTCTGCACTCAACAAGTGTTTGGGTAGATAGGTCTTTAGAATATGGTACCGCTTTTGATCTTTGGTCTCGTATACATTCTACAAACAAAGGAATAATATGATTAATGATGATAGGGGAGACGAAGTGGGAAGATTATCATCATCCTTCCCATCTTTGAGATGACAATGAACATTATTTAAAAGACCTCAATCACCCTTCAATTGTTGATTTTTATCAAATTCTGTAAATACAGTAGATTCCAAGCGAAATCTGTCCAACATTGAAGAAACTATCACTATTAATATTTCGACCAAACCTAATATCGTTGAGAATATTCACGTTGGTAAATCTTGTTATCCATCAGAACTAAATAACTACTGTGCTCTTTTTCGTGAATTCAGAGATGTCTTTGCATGGTCATATGAAGAAATGCTAGGCATTGACTCGAGAATTGTTGAACATGAAATCAAGATATATCCTGATTTCAAACCAGTACGACAACGACTTCGACCTGTTCATTCGAAGAAATCCGCTGCCATCAAAGCAGAGGTTGAAAAAATTTTGTGTGCTGGCTTCATTTACCCTGTACCTCTCACTGATTGGGTATTGAATATTGTTCCTGTGATGAAAAAACAAGGAATGATAAGAGTGTACGTTGATTATAGGGATGTAAATCAAGCATGTCCGAAAGAAAACTATCCTACACCATTTGTCAACCAAATTATTGATGAATGTGCCAGATGTGAAATCTTTTCATTCATGGATGGATTTTCGGGCTATAATCAAATCAATATGCGCCCACAAGGCCAGTCAAAAATTGCATTTATATGTCCATGGGGCACATTTGCATATCGTAAATTACCTTTTGGTTTGAAGAACGCAGGGGCACCATTTTAGAGGGCAATGAATTATGCATTCCATGACATCAAAAACATAGTTCAACCATATCTTGATGATCTGACCGCTCATTTGTGAAAACAGACTGGTTATCCGCAACATTTGAGATCCATATTTTTACGTTTCTGACACTACAAGATACGACTCAATCCGCACAAATGTGTGTTTTGTCTGGTTGACTGCTTGGTTTTTTAGTTTCTAGGGATGAAATTCGACTCGACACATTTAAGGTTTAGACAATTCTTCATGCCTCCGCCTTCAAATTTGCTTCAGATTTAGAGACTCCAAGGAAAAGCTAACTTTCTGAGGAGGTTCATTCCAAATTATGCTAAAATTGCTAAAGGTTATACACGTATTTTGAAGAAAGGGTTACCCTTCCATTAGGATCAGGTTGTGCAAGCTTCCTTTGATGCTCTCAAAGATTCCCTAATAAAAGCATCATTAATGTATGCTCCTGACTATCAAAAAGACTTCAACCTCTATCTCGCCACTGCAAATACAACCATCGCTATGGTTTTAGTGCAAGAAGATGATGGAATTGAAAATCCTATATATTATTTAAGTCGTAATCTTAATGACACAAAAAGTAAGTACTCTTATGTTGAAAAGTTGGCTTTAGCAGCCGTTCAAGTAGTAGAGAGATTTCGAAATTATATACTCCTTCGCAAAACTACCATTGTGTCAGATTGCAACCCTATGACATACATTTTGTGACGCCAATTGCTGGGGGGAAAATATTCCAAATGGATAGTCATCTTGTAGGAGTTAAATCTAGAATTCATCAAATCCAAATCAAATAAGTCTCTCGTCTTTGCAGAGTTACTTTGCGACCTTCCCTCATCCTCCAACGATTTAACATCAGAAGCATCAATCGTGGATGGGACTCTGTTTTTGATATCATCAAGTGATCCATGGTATGGATATATACTGATCTATCTCCAGACCCAAACTTTTAGGCCTAACACCTCTCTCTCTGAACATCGACGTACTCGATACCAAGCTAGAGATTATTTGATCCTTGGTGATACACTTTATCTTCATGGTGTCGATATGGTTTTACGAAGGTGCCTCACGCATGAGGAGGTCGAAAAAGTTTTGTATGACTGTCATTCAGGTGCCTGTGGGGGGCATCTACCTGGTTACGCTATTGCACAAAAGATCTTATGAGCTAGTTACTTCTGGCCCACCATATTCAAAGATTGCATAAATGTAGTTAGAAGTTGCCATGCTTGTCGGACTTTTGATTGCAAAACCAGATTACCACCTGCACCACTGCATCTAGTCGTTGTTGTTGGCCCATTCGCTAAATGGGGCATTGATTTCATGACATGTAACCCCACCTCGTCTAGGGGGCATGGGTATATTATAGTTTCTATCGACTATTTTACAAAATGGGCCGAGGTGATGCCTACATTAAACAACAACGGCTAAATGGCTGCACTCTTTTTTTAATCATGTAGTTTCTAGATTCAGTGTCCCATAGGCTAAAGTCATAGATCATGGGTCACATTTTTGCAATCACATAACGATCAAATTAACTACCAAATTAGGACTGTCCCATGATAGTTCTACTCCATATTATCCATAGGCTAATAGACAAGTTGAGGCAATCAACAAAGTCTTTTAGCGCATGCTGCAGAGAATGATTGAAGTCCATAAACGAAATTGGAATTTAATCCTGTGCTCAGCTTTGTGTGCATATAGGACTTCGGTAAGAAATGTGACCGGATTTACAGCCTTTCAATTGGTGTATGGTCTGGAAGCAGTCTTCTCAATTCAGTGCAAAATCATCCCTCAAGTTTGCAATCGATATGCTTCCTGAAACTTTTGAAGAAGAGGCTCGTTTCTTGGAATTAATCCATCTGGATGAAACCCATCGTGATGCCGCATTGCCTAACAAAGCACATAAGAAACACATCAAGGCACAAAATGACAAAAATGTTAAGCCTCGTGTCTTCTCAGAAGGTGACTTGGTCTTGCTTTATGATTAGCATTTTGAAAAATTAGGAGCAGGTAAATTTGAACCATTATAGACGGGCCCTTACATTGTTAAATGTGTATTGACAAAAGGAGCCTACGAGCTAGTGATTATGATGGGATTCCACTGCCACAGCCTCGAAATGGGTTGTATCTTAAACATTACTATGCTTGATTAAGTGTAGTAAACTCATTGTACATATGCTTTCATTGCATGTTTGAGTGTTTTCTTTTAGAGTTGTCATTTTGGTTAGGTAATCCACTTCACATTTGTTGCAAATGTCAGACTTTTTGGAACCATTTGTTGGATATGCCGGCAGAGCTAGTCATAGTATGCAGAACCTATCTTCTGCAGCCTGGGCCATCTTCACTCCAAGTGGTGAGTTAGTGAGTTTCAGGGGGATATGTATTGGTCGATCGATGAACAACATAGCTGAGTATAGCGCGTTGATTGAACTTCTCTTTGATGCCATTTCACATGGCATACGCCGACTCATTATCAGGCTAGATTCACAACTCGTCATTCTACAACTTACTGGCATTTATTTTGTTCGGAACCTAGCTATTTATCGCATCTTCCTAAGAGTTAGGATTTTGGAAAGGCATTTTGATTCCATTCAATATCAACACATTTCCAAAAACTTAAACACATTGATTGATTCATTAACAAACTATGGGTTAAATAGACATTTGCAGCATTTGTAAAGAAAGTGTTTCACATCAACATTTGCATTAGGATTTCATCACTTAGCCAACATAAAACTCCAAAAATAAAAAATAGATAGCTGTTTATAGTTTTCACAATTTTTTTTTGTGTCCAAGACAGAATCGGTCATCTGACCAAGAAACTCAAAACGAATGCAGAAAAACATCCTAGACTAGTGATGTTGGTGATAACATGTCATCGCCTATGCTATCATGCACAGGAGCCTAGTCTAATGACTCAGTACACCAATAGTATGGCACTGTAACCTCAAAGGTAACTCATCGGTCCTAACATCCTCAATGCCAAGAGTGAGGCCCTTGATCTGATCCTGCAACACTGCTAGGGTCTCTGATATGTCCAGATCCTGAAGGATGGCCCTCCCTACCGCCTCTCCTGCTGGAGTGTCATCTGCTTCCCGTGGGCATACCATTAGTCGCACTGGTCCAATATCTCCACACACATATGAGTTTGTTTAGTTTTGGTAACATCAAAAACACAAAACATTATAAAACTGAAAAAACAAAGATGTGGTCGAATCATTTTACCTATAGCACTCCATTGCTCACTAGCTGGTAATGCCAAATCCGGATCGCCTCGGAAATCCATCACGACATATGGATACTCCTCAAACACCATCTCTTGGCGGTTGAAATACTCAAAAAAGGCATCTGAGAAGGATATTTGTGACTCGTCGGCATGTCTAGCCATAAGGTCCACCCATCTCTACAACTGTGGTTCCCTCGGTGCTGGCAATCCCAATGAAATGTTTTGAGGTTACATCAGTGGAATTCTTTCCAAAGCAAAAGCAGTCAATATGGATCCATAACCAAAGTTCTTGGTTCTTCCATTCTTTACTTTGGACAATTGTTCTTTTATGACAGGAAGTATCGCCTCACACCAATTGAACACCTTCGGTTCCAGGCATTCCAAGGCATACTGCATGTAGGATATGTTCGCTAAATGTAAGGCCACCCTGCCAACCAATCTAGAAAAAGTAAATAGAATGGTCCTCAAAGGTTGATCAGTAACATCTCGGATATTAATCTTACCATCTCTATAGGGTTGAGATCCATCCCTGTAGAACTGACGAATGTAATCTTTCACATATTTGCCCCCACGAGCAAATCCTGATAGTGAAAGAGGGGCGCCATGCCTCAACAAACCTGTCATAAAATAGATATCCTCGATCGTGAAAGGAATAGATTTACCTCTGATCTGGAATACCTGGTCAATAGGATCCTAAGCATTGAGAAGAAACTGCAACAAACTGATATGTTGTCTCATGCTAGATATGTGGAAAAACTTTAGTAAACCACAGTTTCTTAATGCATCCACTGTGCCCTGGTCATGTAAACCAATCATATCGTCCTCTTCATGTTCTCGTTCATTCCATGTGACAACCATCTTGATTCAAAAAATATCTGAAATGCAAACAATAGATGAGTTAGGTTCCAATTTTGAGCAAAAACAGATAAAAATTTGATGAAAAAAACTGTATAAAGTTTCCTTTTGGCGCCCATCGCACCCTGCCTTTGAGAAAGGTGAGATGCATAATGACTGTCCTATTGGCAACTCAGTATGCATCACACCTTTCGATACTAGCTAGGTGTGATGATTGAGGAACGCAATCTTTAAACCCTAGGGGCCTAGAAAAGTGAAAAAACTTGCTCAGAATCGAGAAAAGATGGAATTAAAATGAAGAGCCCAAGGATAGCTCCTACCTAGTCCTAACGGTGCAGAGAATGGTCCACAGTGTTAGGACCCAAAATTGACCAATTTTGACCTTATATTTCCATCATAATATTATCCTTTTTTCAGTCATAAGCTATAAGTTTTGATCGTACAATGACTTGATCACCCCAAGGTATGGAGTAACTTCCCACATATCTATATGTTTAATTGTTCACTGCATATTCGTAAGTACCTGTGTATTTATCTTTGGAAAGCTAACTAAATTGCTAAGTAATTGTCTTAAGCCGCAGGAATTATAACCTACAGTTGTTGTAACACCAGAAACAACAACTACGCAGTTGCTGCAACACCAGAAGCAACAACTGCGCAGTTGATATAGTCAGCAACAGATATTATCTAAAGCGGGTATTTTTGCACCAGCTGAGAATCACAACGGCAACTATCTGAGACGTGATTGTCCAAAGCAAGAAGAACACAGCCACCAGAATAGCACGGGGAATCGGCGAGAGGAATGTGCATATCCCAAGGAAGACAGACGAAGACAGTTATTAGCTATGTAATAGTCTAAACAAAGAATATATCATTATATTGTTGCAACAACATCTCTGTATTTCTTATTTTCAATTAAACGGGTCAAACAGCTGAATCGTAACAATCTATTGTAATAGATGTCTCCTCTATAAAGAGGAGACATCTACATTAGTCAGGGGAGTCTGGAAGAGCATTTTGTAAAACTATCAGCAATTCTGAACTTCACTGTATCTGAATTTTTGACGGATGAATAGAAGAACGTTCTGAGTATTTAAGCTATTCTTCGCATTCTGGGGAATCTTGTGAGAAGGACTGGGCCCACCTTCCTCACAAGATTCACACATTTACTTTGCCGTCAAGTGTGTAAGTGTGTGGTGGTTTCTCTTTACAGATACTCTGTTTTGGACTTTGTAGCATTACCTCTTGAAGTTCTGTTTTGCTAGCACTTTGTTTTATTAAGTTATTCGAATTGTGCAAGCGTGTTTCACCTGTGAATCTGAGTGCAGTTTGTGTTAGCAATCTGATTCCAGGGGAAGGTGCTGAACGCCCTCATCTGGAGGATAGGGTCATGATCCTCTGCCAACAGAGCATCCATTTCCTTGTTTCTTAGATCTGTAATTTTAATTAATTCTTTTTTCAGCATTGTGATAACTTAGTATTGGAATTAAGTATACTACAGCTTTCAATGCTTTTAGAATTTAAGTACAAACAGTACGCAGTGGCCTTTGGAATAAAAAGACTTTCCCAGGTTGAAAATTAATGTGGTACTTGATTGTTTAATTGATAAACAATTCAACTAGCCAACATTTTGGCGTCGTTGCCGGGGAAGGCAACTAAAGATTTCTAAAGGTATTAATGATTTCTTTGTGAAAATAACAGGTGCATGAGAGGACGCAAGAAACCTAACTTCACAGGCGGCAAGGGAGGAAGAAAGACCTTCATTGACGAAATCATCTCGAAGGCTGAAACATCGCAGAGAACGAGTTCCCGGAGACCTCAAATACAGTACTCCTCACAAACGGATCGACAGACGGAGGAAGTAGTGGGGCCTGAAAAGAAGTTGGAAGTATCTGAACACACTGAGGAACTGGTAGATGAACCTGAAGAACCTGAAGAACCTGAGGATACAGAAGATAAAGTAGGTGACTCAAGAGAAAGACCAATGGAGGATAACAGAGCAGAAGGAAGGGGGGAGAACTCACTCTCTACCCTGGAATTCCCTATTGGGGACCTGCCGAGAGGAACAACTCCTATGAAGAATATTCCCCTTTCAATGCTACCCAATTTCCATGGGTTATCCTCTGAAGACCCAGATGAATTCCTCTTTGAATTCGATATATTATGTAGAAGTTATGATTATATAAATTCTAATCAGAAACTAAAATTGTTTCCAGCAACACTAAAAGGGAATGCGTTGAGATGGTTCATGAGCTTAGAGTCTCAGGCAATTTCTACCTGGGACCAGATGAAAGAAGCATTCTTGGCCAAATACCAAGATTACTGCCGAACAAGAGAAAGGAAGGAAGAGCTGTTTAAAATGGTGCAGAAGGAGGATGAGAGCTTAGAAGATTTTGTGGAAAGGCTGCAGTATAATCTGCAGAGATCTGATCGCCCCACTATGAGTAAAGACATTCTAAAGACCATATTGTTGAAGGGGGTAAGAGATGACTGCTTGGACATGTTGAACATGTTGGGAAAAGGGGACATCTCCAAGGAACCATTTGAAGAAATTGTTAATCTCTGCATGAGGTGCTCAAGAGGAGCAGGGAACAGATCAAAAAGCAGAGATAATGTGTAATCGAGAGTTCAGAAGTCAGCCAGTGGAGGAGCAAAAAGAGATGAAATAGGTAATTTATTAGAAGAATTTAAAACTGAAATGTTAAGTTCTTTTGCTTCACAAATCGATGCTCTGCAGGTTAAGAAGAAACAGGCGGAAGCAGAAGCTGATTTAGCTATTTTCTGTTCTAAATGCAGAGGCAAACACCCACTTAGGGAATGCCCACTGGATAAGACACCTATCTGTACGATATGTGAAATGGACCATGAAACTCAACAGTGTCCTTCTCTGCCCGGAATCAAAGCAGCATTGCAGACAACTGAAGAAGAGGATGAAGCAGTGTATCTGATGACACAGAGAAGGCAATGGCCACAAAGACAAGGTATGAACTCTAATACAACATTTAGTCGTTGGAACAATAATTCTCCTTTTCAAGCAAATTACCCACCCATGAACCAAATGTAGTACCCACCCTTTAATGCAATGAATTTTCCACTTATGCAACAACCTAATCTCCCTTTTCCTGATCCTGCTATGTGGAATCCCTGGGCCCCACAGCAACCATACTTCAATCAATGGAACCCAAATTGGGCAACCCAGCAAATACCATTTCCTCAGCAACAACAATCTCGTTCCTTACCACCCAATACTTCCCAGAATAACCAGGCAATGAGACCCCAGCTGCCTGTGCAACCTAACCCTAACCCGAACAATAATAAAGCTTTGCAGGTAATTAACATTCAAAATCAACCTGCCCTTCCCATGCAATGTAAAGACATCCATTTACGTTCTGGAAGAGTAGTTGAACCCATCATAGATGACATCACTGATTCTAAAAAAGAAGAAGTTAGGAAAGGAAAGTCATCCAATAAAGATACCGAAATTCTTGAATCAACTAACAAGACTGACCAAACAAATGAACCACCCTTCCCTGAAAGATTGACTCTGAGTAAAACGTTTGAGCCGCCAGCCTTTAATCTTTTAGGAGAACTGCAGAACTTATACGTTAAAATTCCATTATTACAAGCATTAAGAGATGTCCCTATCTACGCCAGAACTGTTAAAGATATTTGTGTCAGGAAACCTGGAAGAAAAGCCAAGGAGCCCCTCACAGTTCATGTGATGGGTGAATTGACTGCTCTAATGACAGAAAAAGACCCTCCTGTGAAATATGGTGACCCTGGTCACCCTACAGTAACAGTTCAGGTCGGCAAGACCTTTGTCTCTAAAGTTATGGTGGATTTAGGGGCTGCAATAAATATTATGACACTGGAAACAACACAATTACTGTAGTTGAAACATTTGATCAGGGAAACTCCAACTATTTTAGAACTGGCCGATAGCTCTACAATCAAACCTGAGGGAGTAATCGAAGACCTGGTAATCTCTGTAGAATCCTGGAATTACCCAGCCGACTTTGTGGTGTTACAAACTAAAACAAAGTTGGGGGGTCATCCACTAATCTTAGGAAGACCATGGTTAGCTACAACAGATGCTTTCATCAGCTGTAGATCTAGATCAATGACAATATCCAATGGCCAGGAAACTAAACAATTGACTCTTTACCCCCATGCCACACCCATGATCAATAGCGATAATTCAATATGGGTAGATTATGAGGATGAAGAAGCCCAACCTATTCTAACAATCGGACAAGCCTTAACTCTCAAGAACTCAATTGAAGATGAATTAATTAACAACTTCATTTCTGAACCCTCTTCGGTTAGCTCAGAGATACATAATCACCTTACCTCAATCCTAGAACCAGAGTCCCAGAACGATCTCGAAACTGAAAATTCATCTCAGATATTAGGCGGTAGTCCTTCCAACAGTGTGACGATAGAAATCGAACCAAGAAAGACATTAAATATAAATCCAAACCTAACAGATGATCAAAAGCAGCAGCTAATGAAGCTACTTAAAGAAAACAGGGAGGCATTCGCATGGGATTACACAGACATGAAAGGGATTTCCCCTGAGCTATGTACTCATCGGATTTACATTAAAGAAGGATCCCGTCCAGTTTGTCAACCCCAGAGGAGGATGAATCCCAATCTAAGAGAAATAGTAAAAGAAGAGCTTCAAAAGCTGTTAAATGCAGGATTTATATACCCCATATCTGATAGCGAATGGGTTTCTCCGCTAGTAATAGTACCCAAGAAAAATGGGAAATGGCGAGTATGCGTAGACTATAGAGCCCTAAATAAGGCCACCCAAAAAGACCATTTCCCATTACCATTCATTGATCAGGTATTAGATAGCTTAGCTGGTAAAAAGTTCTTTTCCTTTTTGGATGGATTCAACGGTTATAATCAAATAAGGATTGCACCCCAGGACTAGGATAAAACCACTTTTACTAGCCCTTGGGGGACCTTTGCTTATAAGGTTTTCCCATTTGGTCTATGTAATGCACCAGCGACATTTCAGAGAGCGGTCATAGGCATCTTTTCTGACATGGTAAATGATTCCCTAGAGATTTTTATGGACGACTTCACTCCTTATGGAACTGCCTTTGAAGATGCATTGCAAAATCTAGAAAAAGTGCTCAAGCGGTGTATTGAAGCACACCTTGCCTTAAGTACTGAGAAATGCCACATGATGATGAATGAAGGCATTGTATTAGGCCATTATGTTTCATTATTAGGAATTCAAGTCGATCCTGCAAAAATACAAGTCATTTTAACCCTCCCTATTCCCAAAACCCAGACAGAAGTAAGAAGCTTCTTAGGACATGCAGGGTATTACAGAAGATT
>APFE030704693.1:121653-132972 GCA_000404065.3 Pinus taeda | reverse complement strand
CCCTATCGCTGCATGCTACCATTTGCGACACTTTACTCTAATCTGAAATCAGGAGCTCGGCTCTGAACTTGGAAAATTACTGAGCAACAGCCATGGGAGGACCTCTTATCACATATGAACCCGCATCGACAGCAGTCCTGGAACTTTATCCGGACATTTACCAAATATTCTTGCAAGCAGGCTGGATAGAATATTTCAGGAGACTTCCGGAATTTAACGAGCAACAAGTCCTGGAATTCGTACGCAACTTAAGAGAGGGATTCTCTGTCATGCAGGGAATTCAAATTCCAGTTACAGAGGAAGTAATAGCTCAAGCCACTGGGCTACCAACTAACGGTATAAGATGGTTCAACAGGAAGCATTTGATTCTCAATGTGCAACAGGATTTCTTACGACCAGGCGAGCAGATAGAACCTAAGGGCAGAGGCGTAGCATTGCGGTCATTACCTCCACCATGGCCAGATTGCCGAATTTGTCAAACAATACTTGACGTGCGAGGGCCGTTATTAGGTAATCTACCAGCACGATTTCATGCTGTTAAATCACTTAAGAAATGGTCAATTGATAAATATGCCATATTATTTATTGGGTTGTCTTAAGAATATGTCACGATATGCTGTTAATGCGAAGCACCCACTTCTGTCCCTAAAACACCACTGGTTAATCCAATTGCTCATTAATAGAGGTCTGGCCTTAAATAACCCGCCACCCCCCATTCATCCCCCGCAGGAAGCTGAAATTCCACAACCAGAAGATGAACCCCCTCAGCAAGTAGAGGATATGCCCGAGCAAATCCCCCTACAAAACCCTCAGCAGGCAGAACGCATTCCCGAACAAGCCCATCAAACATCTCTGCAAACTGCTGAAAACGAACAAGTAGCAGAAGTAACCGCAAAAACAACCCCATCCCCCGAAAAGGCCAGTCCTTCCACCCCCATACTCCACATTTCTACCGATGACTCTGACGATGATATCCCCATTTCCCTACTTAAGAGAAAGAAGCGTCAGACAAAGGAAACCCCACCAAAAAGAAGAAAAACTAGGGTTTCAGCCAAAACATCTGCTGCTTCGGCTACTACCTCTGAAATTGACCTAAAAAGGAAAATGCCCACATTTACGGCTTTCCTACCAAAACGAAGAACCCGGTCATCGTTAGTAGCCAAAATTCTGAATCCCCCTAGTTCACCACCCATTACTTTAAAAATCCGTACCCCCACTCGCCCCCAAAGTCCATCCCTTTCACCCTCGGAAGTGGAAATGCAGAACATTCATAGCTTCGTGACATCATATGTTAAGGTAGCTGATACACAAGAACCAGCTACCGACACCCAAGATAATAAGGATCAAATGGCTGTAACATAAGAACTAGCCAAGCCCCCAGGTGATACACAAGAACCACCTATGGGGAATATTGACCAGGATGATGAAATGCAACCCCTGCCTCCACTGGAGCCTACTGCCCCGCAAGATCAGCCCACTATATCTGCCTTGCAAGAGGAAATTGAATTCCTAAGATTACAGATTCAGGATTATGAAGAGGAGATAATAAGGATTAAATAAGCATATCAAAAGGAATTCAGCCTGCATGTTTTAGCGCGAGTAGCCTCGATAGTAGAGAAAAGTGAAGACAATGAGTATATGTGCGCCACTTGTGGCGAAATATATACCCAAGCAGGATATAAGATAGTGGCGGAACCAAGAGAGAATGTTGCCACTGTTGCAGATGACACGGAAAGACCTGCTGCTGCACAGACAGAAATATCACAACCCTCTGCTAGAATGGAAGGACCTGTTGTTACACAAGAACCAACAGGCTCCCAAGAGAAAGTGCACACAGAAGAACCTGTTGTTACACAAGAACCAACAGGCTATCTGGAAGGGAAAGATCAAATTAGGGAACTTACTGTAACACAAGAACCAGTAAGTCCCCTAGCAGAGACAAAAGCAGGAGAAAATATAGACTCACCACAGCTCACCCAAATTATTATGGAGGAAATTTTTACACAGAAATCAGCAAAGGAGCAAGAAGATACAAACCTACCCCGGCCTACCCCAGTTACCACAGCACATAGTGAATCAGGACAGCAACAGGATGAGATACTAGCTGCAAACGAAGAAAAAGATGAGGGAGTATTCCAGCCTACTCCAACAGAACATATTTTTCTTACTGATGCTTACACACAAACAGAGTCTCCCTCTGTTAATGATGCATGTATAGAAACAGAAAGCTTTCAGGCTTTGAAAGGAAAATGGTGTAAAGAGTATGAGCAGTCAAAGGGTAAAGCATTTGAACAGCAGAAAGGGACCTGGTTTAATCACGCATACAGAAATTGGGAAGCAATTGAGCAATGTAGGGCTCAATATAAAGAAATCTCAGAGTTGAAAACCAGAATGACCCAGATGTTCGGATTATTTCAAAGAATACTGGCTATGAGGAAGCCATCTTTTAATTATGCAACATTTTTAAGGGAGAGATTGACATACTTGCAGATAAAAGCTGTAAGAGAAGGGAGACCCTATCAGGTGGTCACAGCAGAACAGTTTATGCAAACTTTTGCAGAGGCACCTAATAATGACCAAAACCTGCTATGTGAGCTTTACCTACACAATGAAGCAATATCTGAAGAAAGGGACAAGAATATGTTACCTGTGGTTGGTGACATACAGCTGAGAGCCTTCATTTCCTTCTTAGCCAACCAGCTCACATGGCAGAATGCCTTCGTCTCAGCCCAACATAATGAACAAAATTGTCTTCTGTGGATTAGGGCTGAACCATAGAATGCAGCTACTTTTATTTTACAGCACCAAGCATTGATAAAGAATGCGGATATGAAAAATCATCTCAGACAATTGCAAGCAACAATCCTGAAGGACTGTCAGCACTATTTGAGAACCAAAGTGCCCTTGGTCGTTAGAGCAAATAATCTCTTTTGGGAAAACTGCCCCAAAGAAAGGAAAGAATATCATCCTTACAATCCAGTAAATTTGCAGGTAGCACTTACAAGGGTACCTTTTTATATTAAATGCATGCAACACTGTGCTGAGAGTTGGATAGGCTACAAGTTTAAATTTCCACTTTTATGGTTACCTGGGGAACAATATAAGGGTTAGTTTGTGTTATCTACTAAGGAGGAGGCAGTAGCATGGAGACAGATACAGACTGTCTGTGGTTTCAGAAAAAATTTCGACGTCACCTCCTACAGCTATTGTCTCAGTAATTTACATTGTTCATCCCAGTACTCCGACTCGGATTCAGAGTAAAACATTGCATAGGGACATGCAATATCTTCAGTTGGGGGGGGATGTTAGGACCCAGAATTGACCAATTTTGACCTTATATTTCCATCATAATATTATCCTTTTTTCAGTCATAAGCTATAAGTTTTGATCGTACAATGACTTGATCACCCCAAGGTATGGAGTAACTTCCCGCATATCTATATGTTTAATTGTTCACTGCATATTCGTAAGTACCTGTGTATTTATCTTTGGAAAGCTAACTAAATTGCTAAGTAATTGTCTTAAGCCGCAAGAATTATAACCTACAGTTGCTGTAACACCAGAAACAACAACTACGCAGTTGCTGCAACACCAGAAGCAGCAACTGCGCAGTTGATATAGTCAGCAACAGATATTATCTAAAGCGGGTATTTTTGCACCAGCTGAGAATCACAACGGCAACTATCTGAGACGTGATTGTCCAAAGCAAGAAGAACACAGCCACTAGAATAGCACGGGGAATCGGCGAGAGGAATGTGCATATCCCAAGGAAGACGGACGAAGACAGTTATTAGCTGTGTAACAGTCTAAACAAAGAATATATCATTATATTGTTGCAACAACATCTCTGTATTTCTTATTTTCGATTAAACGGGTCAAACAGCTGGATCGTAACAATATATTGTAATAGATGTCTCCTCTATAAAGAGGAGACATCTACATTAGTCAGGGGAGTCTGGAAGAGCATTTTGTAAAACTATCAGCAATTCTGAACTTCACTGTATCTGAATTTTTTACAAATGAATAGAAGAACGTTATGAGTATTTAAGCTATTCTTCGCATTCTGGGGAATCTTGTGAGAAGGACTGGGCCCACCTTCCTCACAAGATTCACCCATTTACTTTTCCGTCAAGTGTGTAAGTGTGTGGTGGTTTCTCTTTACAGATACTCTGTTTTGGACTTTGTAGCATTACCTCTTGAAGTTCTGTTTTGCTAGCACTCTGTTTTATTAAGTTATTCGAATTGTGCAAGCGTGTTTCACCGGTGAATCTGAGTGCAGTTTGTGTTAGCAATCTGATTCCAGGGGCAGGTGCTGAACGTCCTCATCTGGAGGATAGGGTCCTCATCCTCTGCCAACAGAGCATCCATTTCCTTGTTTCTTAGATCTGTAATTTTAATCAATTCTTTTTTCAGCATTGTGATAACTTAGTACTGGAATTAAGTATACTACAGCTTTCAATGCTTTTAGAATTTAAGTACAAATAGTACGCAGTGGCCTTTGGAATAAAAAGACTTTCCCAGGTTGACAATTAATGTGATACTTGATTGTTTAATTGATAAACAATTCAACTAGCCAACACACAGGATCTCCCGAAATCGACTGGTAAAATTTGAGGGGGAAAACCGCTTCAGAGCTCCAAATCCCAAATTTGAAATGAAATGATGAAAATAAAATGTTAAAACTACTTTTTATGTTTACTATTCATGTATTTAAAAGTGAAATGTTAGTTTTAGTTCATTTTTCATCCATATATATGTATTTATAATCAATTTGATGGAGTTTTGAGCAAGTTGAATGACTAATGAAAGAATCTGATGTGCTAAACAGTGAATTGAACATCTTTGACCACCAACCAAACTTTTTGTCTTCTTTTCAAGATTTGATTCAAAAATGAAAAGAAAACTATAGAGTCATCTTTAAACCCTTTTCAAACTCGTTAAACATGAAAATATCATCGAGCGCTTTTCTTTTCCAGCTCGTTAAAGTTATTGGAAATGTCATCCCTCCTGTATTATTTTATCCTTTTTCAGACCTGAGGGATTACTTTACGAAAAAGACCTTATGGAGTTTTCTTTTCGTCCATTTTCAAACTCTCTAAACATGAAATGGACCGAGTTATCCTTGTCGTTAAAATCGTTAAAATAATAGCAACAAACTTGTCCATCTAGATGAGACCAAGTTTCACTCTTGCTAGACTCGTTAAAATATTAAATAGCGACAGGTTTGCCCAAAGGGTGGATTATAGAACAAGCATATGCTATCCTCCTCAAGCTTAACAAAAATAAAGAGGTACTGGTCAGCAATGACTGGGGAAAAAAGGAAAAAAAATGAAAAATTTATGGCAGGAACTCGCTCTTGAACATGACACTTTCACTTCATCTCCATTATTGAGTTGGGTTGGGTTATTATGTTCACCGGTCATCACACCATTAGTCTTTCATACCATCCATGTTTTGGGGTTAACCCTACCAATTCATCCCAGTGTCGTTGACATGTTCAAGAGAAGTCATTCAGTTGAAAAATCACCATCCTGTTAATGTCTCATACACTGCAATACCTCCTACCTTCATTTTTTCATGACCACCATTCCTAAACCTTGTGTCATCAGTTCATTTTCACCTCCAGAAATCATTTACATCATTTCGTGTCGTATATGTGGGATACATCAAGGCCCTCCTACAACGAGTTGCTTCTTGTCAACATCAGCTCATTATCCAAGAAGTTGACTTAGAAACAACCCTTTCAGTGGTTTGAAGCTTGTATACATCAATGGCAAGTTTCTCACTTCTGGCGATAGGTTGACATCAATGGCCTTCGACTCAAAGATTTTGTGTGGTGTTCGACATCGGATCATGTATTCACACCACGTGAATTGTATTGTAGTACCTTGAGGATCATTATCATTATCGGTGATCCCTCTCACGTCTGTTAACATCTCACATCATTGGCTGGTAATCAGTCAATGTCTTTCCATGTTCGACTTCAAAACATCCCTTCACATGGTTTTACTTGTACATCGGGCGAAGATTGAACGAGTTGGAAGACCCCGGATCTAGTTTCATCCATTCGGGCTGCGATATATTTAGGGATATAAAAACATCAAATGTACATGAAATGAAATTTATAAAGCTGAGCATGGGAATGCCTCCCTCTGCTGGATCATGAAAATTAAATTATGATGATGTATTGTATCGTAACTTATGCAAGTCACCTTCCAGTTCTAAACTTCGGATCCTCATGATAGAGCATTTCACCCGACATGAATATTTACGACCTCACGCTTTAGGGGGAAACTGTTATTGACATATTTGGGCACATAAACCCCACACTTATATGTTGATGTATTAGGGCTCATCAAACCCTAAAAGAGTTGTTTCATACCCTAAAGGAACATAGTCATCTGAATACATCATTCCCCAAAAGTTCCATTTGAGAAACGATCCAGAAATTACCTAAATTGAACCATACTGACTGCTCCACTAGCAAAGTGTGATGCATATTGAATGGTACACTGCCAGGGTGTGATGCATACTGTTTAGGCCTTCTATAGGGTGTGATGGGCAAGGATGGACAAGTGTCTGGGACATTTGTCAGTTGGTTGTTCATGGAATCTTCTAGAAACTTCTCCTGTGCCACTTGCCTCTCTGAATTAGCCCAAAGTTGAATAAGGGGTCTAGAAAATAATCTCCAATCCCTTCTCTTGTGGAACCAATTGTAACAAGTGGAATGACACTAATCAAACCCCATAGATGACTCACACCCTTGAAAACATCTATAAATGGATCCCTCATGCAAGAGATTTGGAGGTTGGAATATTGTGAATTGCAAGGAAGTGCTGATAGTTTGTAATTGAGGAGAGAGCATTGTATTCTTGTTGGTGTGATATTTTTATTTCATGAGGTGAAGAAGGATTGAAGCTGGGAGGATGATGTTGGATTAGACAACTGGGTTGTAATTCTCCTTTCTATTAATAAAGATCTTCAAGTTTTCTCCCATATGATTGTGCAATTGTGAATGTTATCATTTGTGAATGCTATCATTTGTTCATTATATATCTGGTTCTATAATGTTTATGTTGTAATAGATCATGATGCTTTGACGGTTCTTTGTTGTTGTACTTGTGCAGGTACTCTCCAAGCGTGTTAAGTACGAAGAGGAGTTGCAGGATCTACCAAAGGAGAGAGAGATCAAGCAAGGGATTAAGAGGAAGTTCTAGGTTGGTTCCATTGCCTTTCTCTTATTTGTTATACATAGGAGGAACCATTGAATTGTTTTAAACTGTTGTTTCTAGGGTAGCTACCAAACCTAGAGGGCTACCATTCTTTAGGAATACTAGTTTTCCCAGAAACACCTGGGCCAAATTCAATGCAACATAGAATGCTGCAACGCCTGCCTGTAGTAGTGCGTGAGCTTGGTTCCACTACAGCCAGTGGACAATGACATTGCAGAGGTGAAGGATTAGAGACAAAGGAGGTGGAGTTGAAATTACTAGAGGGTGCCATTAAGCAGAGTCGAGGCGGGTAGACACAGCCAGGTTGATTAGAGTGCCAGCTTAAATGCCATTTACTACTTCTATTGATTCATTTTATGGTCTTGTGTGTGGGATTACAGAGGGCCATGTGGCCAGGCCACTTTCCGTCCCGTTCCCCCTCTAGTATATCAATTCCGACGTACACCCACATCCTAGATTGTAGTAATAATTAATCACATTGCCATATAACATTACTCCATAAGAAAATGAAAGGAGGATTACTAAGTTATTTGCTACACTGGAGGAAAAAGGTGATAGGAAATGTTATTGCCCTTGTGGAAAATGTAAGGGACTTAATAAAAGAATAATTTTAATACAAACTATTGAGAAACATTGTAGAAAGTTTTCACATGCTAAAAAGAGGCATGGATATCATCCCTTGGTAAGATAATTTTAATTATATGTATTTGTATCTTTTATTATATTTGTAAATTTTTTATTCTTTTAATATTTGTTACATACAATATTAATTTTAATTTGTGATTATAAGGCTAGGGCCTTTGGGTGTGCTTGGGAATGTACCAAGTAGTATTAGAAATTTTATTGTACATGTCAAGGAAGAATATGGAGTGAATATTGGAGATCAAGTTAGTCCTATGGAATATGATGCCACTGATAATATAATGAAGAATGGTGGTATAAATAGATTCATCCAAGACACATTTTCTCTAATGGATGACAATTTTGAGGATATTCGTGATGTACCTCTAATTAAGTTGTCACAAGGACCACTTTAGGAAAGCTCAAAGACAATTTTATCCCTCCTATACTATTGTTGGTGAACTTAAAGGTATTGAAAGGTTTGTCAAACACTTGCCTCACACAAGTCCTAAGGTATGTGTTGACACCTAATTTGAAAGGATTGGGATTAATGTAAATATTGCAAATAGTTCAGCTATGAATTGGAGAAAACAAAGAGATATTGGAAATGGAATCCCAGGAGTCTCTCCACTCATGTATATATTCATGCTTTGGTTAATGAAATAAACAAGTTACATTGTGGAGTTACCAATGTCTACATGACATGGTATCATAGCCAATTCCTCATTTTTGTTTTCCCTTTCTTCCCTTGTAACCCCCTTTTTCCATTTTCTTTGAAGTTTGTCTTATCTATCAATTCCTTTCCATTGTCCTATGTCTCGTCATTATTCTCTGAATAACCTCTGCATTGAATGCCATATTGAGCCATGCAACAATCTTCAATAATGTTTATCACACACACGAGTGCTAAAAGCTATGTTACTCCTCTGAGTGTTGCGTTGAAGACCATGAAGTTGTGTTGGAGTCAATTTTCGCAGAGATTTCAAAATAATTGTTATTGGTTGCGGTATGTAAGATAGAACTTGCGTTGAGAATTTAAGTCTTGTGGAAATACCATTTGATGAACTATGTTCATTCTTGTTGATCCAAATTGGATCCATGAAAATTTCATAGTTCTATGACTGTATCAAATCATGATAGACTTCAAAAACTTATGAAAAATGAGCTATTAGGAAGACCTCTGGATAGTGGCAGTTTGTAGCCAGCAAGGAATGACGAGGACCTCAGTCAAAGCGTGTTGACCAAGGCCCATGGAGACCGCGCAGGACACAAACTAGCAGTTAGGAAGTCTGGATCAGAAAATGGAGGTCATTTCTGATGCGCGATTAGCGCTAATCGCGCATTGTTGGGCAAAAGCCCTTGAAATGGAAAGGCCCTGAGCACTCGGTCACAAGGGAAGCCAGAGAATCGTGGGAAAAGTGCTAAAGTGAAAGGCGGGTCCCGCGGTCCAAAACTAGTGGAATATCAGAGGTGTTTTGGGCGGTAAGCAGAATTGTCAGGAGACCCATCGATGCCACACAGCGAACGACGCATGTCCAGTGGATGAGAGAGAAAACCACCTCTCATCATGGGCTAATGTCCGAGCAAGTCAACCATGCGATAAGAGCGAATACCGTAGGATCTGGGAGCTCCAGATCTAACGACGGAGATTGCGCCTGATGAAAAATCGGATTTGATGGGAGAAATAAGCTTCGACACATAAAGGTTGAAGTGTGATTGGACCGATGATTTGGCGGATGAATAATTACACATAGTAACCGAAATATCGAACCGTTTGAGGAAGAGCTGGCACAGTTCGTGAAAGGATAAGTGGCCACTTCCCTGTGAGATGTTACACAGTGGCGATGATGTAGAGGCAAGGAATTCCAAGTGAAAAACAACAAGAGATCCGAAGAGGTGGAAGAGGAAGCGAACAATCAAGGACGTATTGGCTTTAAGCCATGAAAGAACAAAGAACAAAAGGGGAGCATGGTGAGAAGAAGGAGAAGAAGAGACAGATGTAGAAGCAGAGAGCCGAGCTGACCTGTAGAGCTAAGGTAGCATCGAGCAAACATAAGGCTTGAGAGGTTCAAGCAATCCCTGTGAGGATATCTGTCGAGAACTGGGTACCAAATTGGACTCGTCCCATTAAGACCAGTTAAGGTTGAGACTTGGTAAGTGGGAGTCTGTGCACTCTAGTGGCTTGGGAAATCCAAGAACCACCCTTCTAAGCACCATTTGTTTCAGGAGACTCAAATGGAGATCCTTATTGTAAAAACTCTGCTTAAAGACACAATAAAAGAAGGCCACCACTGAAAGTTGGACCGGAGACGTAGCCCAAGAGGATTGGGTGAAATCCTTATTAATTTATTGTGTTCTTGTATTTGCTTACTGTGTTTCTCTTACTGTTTTCTAGTGTTTGTGTATTTTGCAATCTTATCAATCCATTGCCTAATATAACATAGACACACACTAGCACATGAGTCTATAATACCTTCATTCATTAATTAATTAACTGAGATCACTCACGAGGTATTTTCAGATCAAGTGGTATTAGAGCTCTAGGTTGTTAAGGTTAGACAAGATTGTGTTGGATTTAGCTGTTGAATGCTAACTAGATCAAAGCTCAAATTAGGAGAAGGAGAGTTGGCCGAAACTAATCTTGAAATTGGGAGAGTCTATCCTCAGAAGACAATGTCAAAGGAAGGTTCTGTGGGGCCAGACCCTCAATTCTTAGATAGTTTCCTAGCCCTAAGGTCCATGGTAGAGGAAATGTATAAGGAATTTAGGAAACATAAAGATGAAGATTCATCAGGCTCCGAACAAGACAAAGGAGAAGATGAGTCTCTCCTACATGACCACTCAAAAGGCAAAGGGAAAGAAGAAATCTTTCTCACGCCTCCTAATAGCCATAAACATAAAAGGAAGACATCTTTGATTAAATTACATGTTAAATTTGATTTACCTATATATGATGGAGAGTTGAATGCAGAAAAGCTAGACAATTGGATTAGACAAATTGATGTTTATCGCAGAGTGCAGAGTATTGATTCAGACAAGAGCAAGATTTAGCTGGCAAGCCTACGCCTTGGAGGCACTGCCTTGGTTTGGTGGGAAGGCAGGACCCAAGCTGACATGAAGAGACATGGTAAGACCATTTTTGTCTAGAGTGAATTTGTTTCTGCAATCAAAAAGCAGTTCTATCCATTGGCCTACATGCAGCAAGCCATGATGAGCTGGCAAACTCTTCGATAGCTGAAAGGGAAAAGTGTACAAGGTTACACCCAAGAATTTAGGAAGAGAGCATTGATTCTAGGAATCTCATTAGACTCACCTGAGACTCTATTGAAGTACATTGGTGGTATACACAGCTACATGAGGCACACTATCCTCATGTTTAATCCCACTAGTATAGATGAGGTATCTGTACAAGCTACTCATCTAGAAGCTAGAGGAAAGAATGGAAGTCCAGAAGTTGGGGGATCAT